>WBMW01002380.1:1050-27998 GCA_013396635.1 Penelope pileata | reverse complement strand
AAAAAAAAAAAAAAAAGGTTAGCATTTATAAACTTAAAAAAATGCAGAACTCTCTACAGAATTCAGTTTCCATATATCATCAGTGCTCTAAGGTGACACAAGAGGGGAGGGAGGAGAGATGGTTGTCTAAACCACTGAATATTTCCTTGCCAAAAATAAATAAATAAAAAGGTATCTATTTATTTTAATATTTTTTTCTAGGCGCTGAAGAGGACTTGAGATACAAAACGTTGGTTTGCTGGGGCGTGCAACCCAACTTACTTCGGCTATTTCTTCCTTAACTTCTTTTTTGTGTATAGCTTAAACTCTCCACACTAGGTCATTCAAGTCTTGAGTCACCAGAAAAAAGAAGTTGCTGTTTCAAGTATGGCAGACAACCAAAAGTTCAGACAGCTGCAATGAAGGATTAGTTGTGGGTTTTTCTCACTGCCTTGCTACAAACTGCATCACAGCTCTATGTTCAAACATTATTAAATGGGAATGTTTTCTCTGGCACCAACTTCTTCTCCCCACAGTTTAAGTATTGAATTTTTTTAACTGAAGTAGCTTTGGTTTACAGCTCACATTAGAACTTAAAAACATATTTCCATAGTAGCTGGCATATGCAGGCAACTGTTTATTCTCAGTACCAGCCATAATAAACACTTGTACTTTTATAATCCAACAAATCTTTGTCTAATCACAGCTCCCTTTTCAGAGCTGTAAAATTTGCATGCTATTTAAACCATTTTTCATGAAGACTCTTTAGAAAACGAAAGATTTTCCTAGTCTGCCTTCACTGTCTGTGTGGACCAATAATTAAAGGTAAAGAATGTGGTGAGATAGGAGAGGTATTAATTGCAACAACGTGTTGAGAAAAAGCTTTGTAAAGCAGGACATGCTATTTGATTTTCAGAGGAGCAGATTGTCTTTTAGAAACGAACCTTTAATGCGATCTAGAACTTATTCTGGTAAGCGTGAAAAAACGGGAAGTCCTTGGTTGGATGAGATGGGCTTTCCACTTGTATTGAGAACAGCACTCGACTAACTTTGAAGTTTGTATTTTTGCATTCCAAAGCGGTAAAGCTCTGGAAAATGGAGCAATTTGAATTCTCTTTTGGCTCATGCATTGTCAACAGAATTAATGAAGTTCTGCTTGCAGAATCATTACTGTGAGTGAAAGAGCCCAGCACGATGTTTGAATTCCTCTTGGAATTGCCAGAACTGATCATTCTAAAGGTATTTTGTTATTTGAAGCTGACTGTATCGGATATGGGAGTCACCAAGACACAGCAAGCTGGAGTCTGTGATGCTGTTTTCTGGGAACAGAACTGAGCTAGGCTTGAGTAAAATCACTGCAAATGTTCCTTCTTTTTAATTAATATTGATATTTATGAAGATGAATTAGTAAGAATCCAGTAAGATATGCAGAATTACTACGGGTAAAAGCAGGGATTAGTCTGAAAAAGATTACATACTAGCACGGTCTGTCAGATACACTGATTTCCCACCTGTAATTCTCTTCCCTTGCCCAAGCTTTTGTTCTTATTCACAAAAACTGCCCTGACAGCCAGCGGGCTACTTCATCACATAAACAAATACCCACTCGAGTGCACCAGCATTTGTGACTTGGTTTAATCTTAAACTTTCAAGAAATTCCCCATCGTGCAGGACCCCATCCAGCAGAAGGATGGATGTACATCCTGTGCAGGGCTGTGCACAGGCCCTCGTGCTGGCCATCTGCCAGAAGATGAACTTCAACCAACACTCACCTATAAATCCTGGCTGAATTACATGCTCAATACACGGCAGAGTTATTACGGACTTGATTGTGGGCTGCAAAACAGGCCAACAGCAGCTATGGAAATAGCCAACTTTGTTATTATAAATGTGAGCAATTATTAAAGAGAGTAATGGTGCTGCTCCACAGCAAGCAACACTACCAGTGAATTTGATACGAGTTTCATCTCCCGGGTCAGCAGACACATGGTACCAATGCTGCATCCAGTCACAAAATCATGGTGGCTTCAACAGAATGATGCTTCCTTGAGCACCAGTGTCATGTTGCAGATCTTGTCAAAATAAGAAAAGGAGATGGAATGTAAATATCCTACCTGGTTATGCAGAAGCTGCTAACATTGGAGGCAGGCGACTCACAGCTGCAAGACTTTGGGGTGGCAGAAGGGAGGAAAAGAACCTTGTACCCGCAGCCTCCCAAGAAGAGCTGGCGGGATCAGAGAAGTGGAAGAAAAGGCACTAATTTATTGCAGTCACATGTAAACGTTGGCATTTAACAATAGTAGCAGCGAAAGAAAAATCAGTTAAAAGAACCTGAGAATGCTGAAAAAAGCCACAATAAATGCTGAAGAACTGGAAGAGGAGCTATTTCTCATTAGAAAAGAACAAGGGTTTGAGAACTACTTGTACTTATTAAGATTGAACTGGCTTGGGACCATATGGACTGGAAATTAAGAAAGCCAGAAAAAATCCACAGACACTTGAACAATGTGAAAAAGTGCCATTTCAGAAGGCCGCAAGAATATTAGTTGCCTCCTCAAGTTAAATGGAATGGTAAAGCATAACAGACTTAATGTGGGCTTAAGAAAAATAAATCATTGCCTAATGGGCATCTTAGTAAATCACGATGTCCCCACCTGAGAATGCTCACTGGCAAGGGATTTCAGCTGTAAGCCTGAGAGCTGAGGAAATGACTGAACATGAAAAGAGATCATCTAAGCAAGGCCTAAATACAGACTCACAAGCTTACAAGAAAATTGATAACACCCAAGGGAGTTGCAATGGTTAAATAACGGTTTGAGGAAAACTTGGGTTCATAGGCGCTACGTGTATCCCCATGAAGTCAAATGAATCACTAAACAGGTTAACTCCAGCGCTCAATGTGTTACTGGCAGAGTGAAAATATTACAGTAATTTACCACATATGGTGTATTTCTTTTTAAAAAAATTAAACGCTATTACTGCCAGTTAGTGTTGGAGAGGGGAAGGGAGTTGTTCAACTGGAAAGAAATAATTCTGCATGGCAAAGCAGAGATCCTGTCGCTGACTTTCTGCTGTCTCAGACCGACTGTTGCATATTCTACTTGCTTCATGAGCAACCACAATCTGTTTAGAAGCTTTCTGAAAACATGCTATTTCCACCCAAGGTACATAGTTACGGAAGATGTCAGACCCTCAGGCCTAGGAACTGGAATTATAAGTGCTTCTCCTGAAAGTCTCTGGGGTACTTTGGTTTTGCATTGTGGTACCTATGGACAGAACACAAGAGTTGGGGCACTCCAGAAACAAAGAGCCAGGAAACAGTCTTAGCAGAGCTCCTAAGCCAGTTTGGTAAATGGCAAGAAAAAAGTTAACTAAAAAAGTTATTAAAAAAGGCAATACAGACGGATGGGTACATCTGCTCCTGACCAGCTCCATGTCCTCTAAAGCCGGGATATCTGGATTCAAAAGCTGAAGTATCAAAGATGAAGGTATGTAGCATTTTCATGCTGCTTGAGGTACATAGGGATCAACCAACAAGGGACAGCCACCAACACATCCGTCCCTAAGTGTGCACAAGGGTTTGCTACATAAGTGCCAGCTGTTGCTAAACAAACACACATTCTTTTAGGCAAGAAAATCGTTGTCCCTGTAAGGATTTTTTTATAGCTGTGTTTTTAAAGCCAAAAGGGCAATTATTTATGTTCAATGAGAAAGAAAGAAAGAAGAGAGAAGAGAGAAAAAAAGAATGAAAAACAGAGAAAGGAAGAGCATGTCTGTACTGAAAGAACTAAAATTCAATTACCTCATGTTTCTGAAAAAGAGGAATATCAAACTAGCAAAGAGTATCCAAAGGGGGACTACAAAGATGGTGAAGAGTCTAGAAGGCAAGATGTATGAGGTCCCTTGGTTTGTTCAGCCCAGAGCAGAGGAGGCTGAGGGGAGGCCTCATGGCGGCCTACAGCTTCCTTATGAGGGGAGCGGAGGGGCAGCGCTGAGCTCTGCTCTCTGGTGACAGCGACAGGGCCCGAGGGAACGGCATGGAGCTGTGTCAGGGGAGGGTCAGGTTGGGTGCTAGGAAAAGGTTCTTCACCAGAGGGTGGTTGGGCCCTGGCACAAGCTGCCCAGGGCAGTGGGCAATGGTCACTGCACAAAACCTGCTGGAGTTGAAAGAGCATTTGGGTAATGCTCTCAGACACTGGGTTTGAATTTTGGTTGATCCTGCGTGGAGCTGGGAGTTGGACTCAGTGGTCCTCGTGGGTCTCTTACAATTTGGGATATTCTATGATTCTAGGGAAAAATTGGAGACGCTACCCCAGCAAGGTACTGTAACACAGGTATTTCATAGTCAAGTGATGGTTTACAATTTACTGCTTTTAAGTTTTAAAAGCAAAGTTAAATAATTATATAAAATTGTAACGAGTCCTAAAAACGTGTGGAACAAGAAGTGTAAGAAAATCAGACATTTCCTCCATATGCAGTAAGCCAAACTCTGGTCTTATGGCTTACAAGTGAAGCTAAGCGAATTTCATAAAGTTAAAACTGTCTTGACAGATTTTCACTTTGAGAATAAAATGGTCTACCCATTGACTTCAGCAAATTAGTTGTGATTTACACTAAAGAAACTAAAAATTCAGATGTGATCCTCCAAGCATCCTTAACGCTCATTTTAACATTTTTAAATGTTTCGCTGGCTGGATGGCTGCACTCAGACTTGAGGTCAATAGCTCAACATCCAGGTGGATACCGGTGATGAGCAGAGCCCCCCAGGAGTTGGTAATGAGTTGGACCAGCGCTAATTAACATCTTTGTCAGCGACATGGCAGGGGGATTGAGCACACTCTCAGCAAGTTTGCAGATGACACCAAGCTGCAGAGTGCAGTCAGCACATTTTGGGGAAGATGCCATCCAGAGGGATCTGTGTGAACCTCATAAAGTACAACAAAGTCAAGTGCATGGCCCTGCACCTGGGGCAGGGCAATCCCAAGCACAAATACAGGCTGGGAGAATAGAAAGAGAGCAGCTCTGAGAAGGTCCTGGGGTGTTACTTGATGAGAAGCTCAACGTGAGCGGGCAACGTGCACTTGCAGCTCAGAAAGCCAACACAAACCATTCTATGACTGCTGTCACAGGCTAGAGGATACCTTAACCTGATCCTGTGGATTCTTCTTCTTGCTCTCTGTAGACTCTCAGTAGTGTAGACAATATGCTTACGCACCATACGTAAGCTACAGCAGCAACAACTCAGCAAGACAGTTCATGTTTTGCCTTTTCAAAAACATAAAGCAGATGCTCATTTTGCAACTCGTCTATTCAACTGGAATTCTATCGTAAAGGCAATTAATGTTCACCTCCTCTTGATGTAAGCAAGGTAAAACAAGCAACTTGCAGGACTTGTTCATTAAAAATGTAAGAGGAAGGCAGAGGATGAAATCCTGGATCCTCTGAGGTCAATGGGATTTCTCTTCTTCAGTACTCTTGTGCACTAATTCACTACTCATCTCCAACACATCTTCGGGGCCTTCAAAACACTTCTGCAGAGTATTCCGCCACGTAGTTAATAAAAATGTCAGGATTCCACCTAAAATTGACTCAGTCTCCATCTGTAGTTATTTTTGAATGAAAATTAGTCCCACCAGACTAAAAAAATCCATGCAAACATTTTCTATAAATGAGAATACCAAATACATAACTTATCATTAACTTACACAAGATTGGCCCCACCTCACACAGGAATCACAATTTGTTGCAACAGAAAGACTAAAAATTGGTAGGAAGAGGAAATTATTTATTATTCAATTCTAAGTGACCTTACTTTCACATGGTATTTCATTCAGTTTTAAGAAAGATCAAAACTGCTTACAGAATCCCCAAAGCAATTTTTAGAAGTTCACCAGTTGTGCTTCATTAATCATTTTGGCTATTTAAAAGTTCCTGTTTGCTATCTTAACATCTTTCAGATGCACTGGGATTCAGTATCACTTTATTAATCATCACAGAAAAAAGTCATATATAAATAATACAATTACATAGCTCAGAAAGTCTAGAAGAACTGTTCCATCATCCCTGGTTCGTAAACTGACAAAAGTTCTTCCAAATTTAGCTGTACTGTGGCAACTTAGTAGCACAGTACTGAAAGAAGAAATCTTAGTGTTAACCCAGAAAATAGGAATAGTCAGTTTTGTTGTGTTTGTGTAAAGGAAAGAAAGCTCAAGAGGAAAACCCAGATGCATCGATTCTGTGAAGGCACAGTGAAAACCCATGCTCACAAGAGTCAGTGCAGCATGGAGGTAACTTTTCAGGGGTGAATTTTGTGATGTGTTTTGGAGCTTAGAGGAGCAGGTTTGAGGTATATCTATCTGGAACTACAAGTGACCAAAACCAATACAAGGCACAATGGTGAGTCTTTTGTAAAATACTTCACGGTGATTTCACTCATCAGGATTCATTCTTTTCCTCCACTTCTAACAGCTCATCAAGGAATTCCACAACTTCACCCTAGAGAAGTTTAAAATTAAAAAAAACAGGTTAACTGCGTACTCCAAAATGAGAGGAGTATGTTAATTGTTTCTCATTAAAACACAAACTGTAATAATTGGTGTCACATTAACTATTTTTTAACATTTTCATATAGAAACTAGCACAACAAGCCTAGAAAATGCAAATAAATGGCCCATACAAGCCATAAATGGCACACATACTTGCAGGGACATACGGACCTTAAAAGAAGTTAATGCTTTATGTTAAATCCTCTTGTACTTTTTCAGATATTTAAATAGACAATGAAATCCTCAAATTTAGAAAGTAGAGGCATAAATGTTTAAAGCACCTATTAAATTAGGAAATTGTTGAAATACCATAAAACATTAAAGCCTCAAAATTCAAAGTAAAAGTGTTTTGCAGAACCATGACTATGACTTTGCATGTCTGTCCTAGCAGTTAATGCCCTCTGTCACACCTTTCAATACACACCTTCTCCATTTTCACTTATGGACCTTTACATGTTATGCTTCAGTGCAGCAAAAACATAAAGAACTACAGATACTAGAATATTTTCCATATTAGAAACAAATACTTCGGTCTTAAATTCAGAGTCATATTATACTTACAACTTCCAACACACTGTACCAACACAACGTAACAATCCAACTTTCTCTCTTTAAACTGCTCCTGGCATAATCATATGTCATATACCACACATCTGTCTTCCTGCAGTCAAGCCGAAGTACTTCAGGATGACACTGTCCCACCAGCTGGAATTTACTGCCTTGTCAACCAAGCTACACTAACTGAACTACAAGTTGCTGAAATCAGTTTCAGCCCAAGGTCACAGCTTGAGAAGTGGTGGAAGGAGCCAACTGTACACGTGCACCAGCATCTCAGACTACACAAAACTGACCGTAGCAGCCCATCTGCCTGCACCCTCAGAAACACCAGTGCTTTCCTATTTCCCCTCCATGCACAGTCCAGAAACATCACTGCCTGAGCCTGCGAGTATTTTCACTTTTTGATACAACTCAAATACTGAGCTGTAAGAGAGATGTAAATGCTGAACTTTGAAATCCCCATCTTTTACTCTCGTAACTGAAATTCTGTTAAAATGCGGTAATTTAAGTGATGTTTTAAAAAAATTCCTGTCTATCCTTTCTTGACATAGATCTATGTGCTGTAAAAAGGTTAAAAGATGTCATCTAGCTTTTTTCCGAAATAGTAACTTTCTGATAGAAAAAAATTCTGTTGAGAAGTCTGCTCAGCTCTTACTCTCAGATTAAAAATAATCAGAATATAAAAGTTATGCTGAAGGTCACCCTTGTGTGGATGCTCATTTTCATCTCCCCTTTCCCCTTCACCCCTCAGTCCAAGTCTTTGTCAACTCTATTTGTTTTCTGAGTCTGGTCAATGAAGACTGCAAGCAGTAATTTACAGCCCTAATTAAACTTTAAGTGCACTTTTATCTAGGAAAGTGTTCATTAGGAGGACAACACCTTCCAGACACACACAGTTTGAGACTCAAAAGTTCATTGTTTTCCATTCTGATGTGGAAAGAGCATTCCGATGTCTGAGTGCAGTGAAAACAACAAGAAGAAACAGGGAAACGTTGTATTTTGAATGCAACAATTGTATTAAGGACACGGTGATTAAAAATGCTAACATCACATTTTTCAGAAGTGTGACTAGCAAGGAGAGAAATGGTAAGAACCAAGCAAACAAACAAACAAACAAAAAAGTGGGAGGAAAGCTAACTTAAGTAACTGCTGCTCTTGTTCCCTGTTTCATAGTTTCATCTTAAAAAGCTGTTGAGTTTTTGCGACTGTGGTTTTAGAAAGTCCTGAAGGATGGCAATTCATTTTGCTTTGAATTTATTCAAAACATCTAAATTTCCAATTCAATAAAAACACAAGAGAAATTGCCAGCACTTTCATATTCTTGCTTGTCTTCCTGATTGCAGGAAGTCTGGCAACTGGAAAACAGGAATTCAACATTTCTGCACGTTTTCCTTTGTTAGAAGTATTTTGATTGCCTAAGGAGCCCAATCATGTGAGGAACTCAACACCACTTCACAAATGCATATGAAGAGAATAGCCACTTGGTCCACTAGTCACTATGTAAGCTTTTTAAAGATGCAAGAATAGAGGCACAGAGGACTTAAGGACAGGTTTTCTAGCACAGCTCCTAAAACAGTAGGAATAAGCATACAGGTGCCTGTTGAAGGACTAGAGAGAGGCAGGACCATTGACTGAACTGAGTTACGAGACTGGGAATACAGGTGTCTCCTACAGGGGTCACAGATCTAATTCAGACTGATTCTCTTACACCTCAGAACCATTGTTTAATGAAAGAATAGCAGATATTAAAAACAAATTCTCTTTTTCGTCTACCTGAAAGACAAATCTTATAAGGTATGAGTCTGAGATGTAGGGTGAAGGCCATAAACATCTGACTACACGACCCAGAATTAAGTATAAGGAAGACAGCGAGATTTCAACATGGTGACCTTGGCGACTCAGACATATGGGAATCTAATTCACGTTGTTGTCACACTCATCAGTAAGGTAAGATACACCAGAAGACACAACAGCTTGCTTCACCTAGAGAAGACAAGGCTCCAGGGAGACTTTACTGCAGTCTTTCAATACATAAAGGGGGCCTACAGGAAAGATGAGGAGAGACTCCTTAGTGGGGAGTGCAGTGGTAGGACAAGGGGGAATGGTTTTAAACTAAAAGAGGGGAGATTTAGATTAGACATTAGGAAGAAGTGTTTCACACAGAGAGCGGTGAGGCACTGGCACAGGCTGCCCAGAGAAGCTGTGGGTGCCCCATCCCTGGAGGTGCTCAAGGCCAGGTTGGATGGGCCCTGGGCAGCCTGATCCAGTGGGTGGCAGCCCTGACCATGGCAGGGGGATGGAGCTGGATGGGCTTTAAGGTCTCTTCTAACCCAAACCATTCTAAGGTCCTATGATTCCATCCAGATAGATCTCTCCTTTTTTTTTCTCCTTCTGGCATGTTTTCAAACCTAGAAACACCTAAGAGCCCCAAGTTTTAAATGTGGAAGGATGTTTAAAAAAAAGTATTTCAAATAAATTTGGCAGAGTCTGAAAGTGATCTCTAAAGGAGAGTACGATAAATCTTTTCTTGTCTAATGAGAAGTACTGGGGAGTAAGAGAGGTTAAAATATGGCAAGAAGATGAAAACAGTGGCTTAAACAATAATCATTCAGAAAATATGCTGTAATGCAACTTAATAACTGCCTGGATGTTGGTTATTTTTCAAAAGGCAAAATCTCACCATTACAGTTAAAGACAAAACATGTAGCTGAAATATTTTGCCTGCATCTCACAGTCAGAATGTAAAACATCCACATGCTGTCTATATTGTGGCTGGCATCCTAATGAAAAGGTGACAATACCACCTCAGAAGGGTTGATCACATTCTCACACAAACAGCTGTGATCAGATTGATCACTCCTTGCACCATAAGCACTCACTGATATCACATCAGGCATTTTGCATGACTGAAGTCAGTGAATACTTCCTAGATGTTAATTGCCAGGGAAAAGCCTCCTGTCTGCTGGTCTCTAACAGCTTCACGCTGGCTTGCAGACCTGGAGACTGAAAATGATTCTCTGATATGATTTAAGCATTCGGTGTGACAGATTTCATCCTGCTACCTACCTTAATAGAAAGCACAACAAATTCTACATGCAGATAGCTGCGAACCTGTAATTCTTCCTGCTGGCAGCTACTAGAGGGGACACCAGCCACCCAGCTCTAATGCAGGTTATATAAATATGCTGCTCAGACACAGCGCTGATGTAAATCAGGGTTGTGCAATATATGGCCCACAGCACGATGCAGCTGTCTGCCTGGTAGCTAGTAGCTCAATATGTGAAGTCTGACTAAGCTGGGGAAAGGGCAGGGTCTGCTGCAGACCAGTGCTTGGCTGATGGTTAAGAAGCTGACAACTGGAGAGCACACACATGCAGACTGCTTGGTCAGCTCCTGGGAAGCACACCCTCACTGCAAGTTGGTCCTCAGTCCAGTCCCTGCCTCCTGCTTTGCGCTGGTGGCCAACAGCATCTGCTGCTGGGGTGCAGCTCTGCCAGCATCGCAAGAGCTACCTCCCAGTACGACAAACCCCTTCCCTCTCCCCATCCGGAGACAGTCAGCAGAAAGTGGGAATGACAAGAGGGATGCACAGGAAAAGACAGGACAGGTATAGGCTGAAATATGGGAGGACATTGAGCAGCAGCAGGGGAATGTTCCCAGACAGGTGAGAGTGGTAGGAAGAACCAGAGAAGCTGATCAACTGGAGCTTCCAATTAGCTGTTAGATATGTAGATTGAGTACCCTGGCTTAGATTCACAACTGAACAGAGGCTCAAACAGAAAGAACAAGTTTTGCACCACAGTAATTCAAGAAGGTCTTACAGAGGATAAATGAGTAGGTGGATCATAATTTTAAAACAGAACTCTTGGTCAATGCTGCATAAGCTAATCCAGGCTACTGAGACTGGTGCACTAGCTATTCCAAGCAAAGCTAGAGCATTTGAAAAAGTAAGTCCTAAAAGGAGGAAAAATGCAGAACTCCTCACTTATTTCCACAAGCTGAGTCTCCAAGACCAAGGTACACATTTGGGCCAGGGATTGTTACTGACCCTTCCTTATGCAATATTAAATGCTGCATTCATGCACACAGAACACAATCTTTTAGAAGAAACATCTGTATTGTGGAGATTACTAGCCAGCTATTAAAATAAACAGCAAAGAGAAAATGCTACCAATATATGGCTCGGGTATGGCCCACTTGAGACTGATGGTCAAGCACCAAATTTTCTCTTGCCAGCAGCATTTAAAAATAGATGTAACCAGTTGCAGTTGTACTGCTCAGACCCAGATGCTTTGCCTTCAGTTGCTAAGACTAAGCAAGCATTGCCTTCTGCATAGCAAATGTTAATCGTTCATAGGTCCTTGACTCTAACTACAATCTGTTCTGTGCTTTCTCAACGTAGACTGGAAAAGTTCTGGGAAAAAAAGCTTTCATGTAATAACCCACACTTTCCATGCAGATTAGCTGATGGCATTTTGTATAGGGATTCCATATGTAGTGCAGTGCAATAGCCTGATCCTTAGGGAAGTAACAGAATATTAAAATAATAGTTTCCTTGAATGAACTAAGATGTACAGAAGAACACTGTTATGGATATGCATTCATGCTTGATTGATAACAGTGAATGAATAAGAAAAAGCCTTTATCCTCATTAATCTAAGAAACTGAGACTTAAGAGACAATACACAGAGAAAGAAGAATTGGCTGAACGACCTAAGAGGAAAATATTTATCCCACAAAATGTCCCCTGGGTGTCTTTCCCAGAAAAAGTTTGGATTTTGCAAAAGTTGGAAAATCATAATGACTGGAAACTTGTTAAATAGTGAGAATAACAAATCTGAATCCCTTATGCATTGGGTGTAGGAGGCTATGTTTAGGTAGCAGGAAGGTTTCAGGGGAGACCTCTGTGACAAGAGGCCAGTGACTGCCCTGGAGGTCAGGAGTGACTATCCTATAACTGCCCTGTTAACTAATTTGAGTAATTAATGGGAACAGTGACACAGTTAGATTCATGAAAAAATGGCAAACTTTGTTCATTTTTCTCAAGTGTAGTCTTCAAGGACTAATAACCATTTTGCATGAGAGAAGACAAAGGTTTGATATGGCTGACTCTGGAGGGCACGTGCTCCGCAGGCCTGAGAGAGGCTGCAAACTCGCAGCATGCAGCCAACCAACCAGCGATATTTTGGGGGGAGCATTATTTCAGGGTAACAGTAAGGCATGTGTCAATGAGTGGCTCAGCCACGGTGCCTGAAAGGCTTATTCAGCCTTCAACCAAGAAAAAGTTCCTTGATCTAACCTTCAGCTAAAACATGAGAGTTCACTGTAACCACCTCAAAGTCCTCCCAGATCCTCCACGAGCATTTAAGGCCAGACTTGACATTCCTTGCATTCTAGCAGGAAAAGAAATATCTCAATTCTTTGTGCAGAAAAATTATTTGGCCCTTAACTTGTTTATTTTTTCAGATGCTTAGTCAACAGTGTGACCCACTGTCACATGCTTTTAGGGATTTTTAAAAAAATTTTAAAATAACTTAGTTGTTCCTTACATCTGTGTTAACTGCTTTTCTCAAATATTTTTCCATTTCATTTTTTTATTGCATATTCTGAACATGCAACTGTTCTCTTCCCATATACTATGGGGGAGACTGTAGTACATTGCAGTGATTACAACAGTATTTTACAGTAATTCAATAAATGTGCTTTTCTCTTAACATTTTTATAATGCCTATAAAACATGAGTCAATCCAATTTCAAAGCAACTTCAACACCACTCGCACTGCACTGAAAACACAATCTTGTAGTGCCTTTGTTTCTAAGCTTTGCTTATGCTCTACGCCGCTTTTTGCTGTACACAGAAGCCTAAGCAAATCGGTGCAGGCAAAAATTCTTCCTAATTTCTAGTCTAATCCTGCCATTGAAGCCCTGCTATGCTTGCAACTTCCCACTGTAGGTGGTTTAAACGGAAGAAGAAACACCTTTGACTACAATATAAGTTCAACGGTAAAAAAGCAAAACGGAAAAGAAGCTTCTGAAGAGAGCCAGTGACATAGGCAGGATCTCCACTAGAAAATAATGATGGAAAATAACCTTTTTTTTCTTTAAAGAAGCCTATATTGAACAGGGACCACAACAATGCCAGCTAACTCCCACCTCTCTCTTGAACAGCTGCCACCAGCTCTTTTCAGTGTAGCACTGCTGTTGAAGCTGTTGTGTTGGTCTGAGGTCAAAGCAGGGTTTATACATCTGCATTTACAACTTGCTGTTATAAGCACATTTGTATAAATCATTTGCAAACATGCAAAAAGTGAGTTAATAAAGCCAAAAATATGTTCTTAGTGAATTCTCAACACAAAAATAGGCTGAATTCAGATTATAATTTGCTACCAGTAGTCTACTGGGCCCTCCTGCCTTGATGCTGTTCCATATCCTCTCTTTCCACCACTCATTAGTTCAACACTCACTCTCCTTTGTGCCACACCTAGGAATGGAGCATTTGAGTCTCAGCCGTTATACAAACGGAAGGATACTCAACTGACAAATAGGTAAAGCAGAATGCCAAAAAAAAAAAAAAAAAGAAAGAAGAAAAAAGAAAAAAAACAACAACAAACAGGTCATTTTTCACCTACTGATTAAGTACTGAAAGAAAAATGACATTGTTGGATCATCCCAGCCAAATACTTGTGGTTCTTATGTAATTTAGAATAACTAAGTAGCTATCCCTGAAAAATAAGTCCTCAAGAACACTGAATTTATGTGCCAGAAGCTTGTCTCCTACTATTAGTGTAGTGCTGAAGTTATATCTGCACTAGCTGAATATCTGGCTCTTAACGGCATTTCATTTCGCTATTCCAATCTTTGCAGTGCTGGGAGTTAGAACTATTAGAGCTTGTATGCATTACACATCCGAACAGAAATCAAGAAGCTTGATTATCCACGGGCAACTAAGATGACAACACTGTGTAATGCTCTGTTAGCTTCACTGTGGAAAACTCTTTAAGGATATTAGTGATTACTTTTAAGAAAAAGTCATTTGTAGCAAGTTGGTGCTAATATTCTCTGTCACCTCTACTGTGTTAAATGTTTGAACTAGCGTTTTTCATTTCCTTGTGGAAAAACATGAATAAAGTAAAGCCAATAGGACAGCATTTCTTGTAGTGACATATGCAAAAATCATTACTACATGTTCCAGCCTCTGCAATTACTGCAACGTATTATTGGAAGAAGTCACATGTTCTCACTCGCTTTGCTAATGGGATTTTAAAAGACCCATGGATGATCTGGAATATGGGAGCACTGAAATGTCTGAATAAAGTAAGATTCCCCGTTTGAGAACAAGGTCATACATAAAGAGATCCTTCAGCTACACCAATCCTTTTTGTTTCACTCAAGGAAAGAGAATAATTTTTTTTCCTCTGATTATTTTGGCCCATAAGCAACACGGAGCCCACCGACAGCAAACATGGAGCACAGAACCTCACCAAAGGCATGGTCTGCTGGTCTGCGGCCCAAGAAGCACATGGTTTAAATGAACTGTGTGCGCTAGACAGAGAGGTTGCCTCCCTCCTTAACAATTTTTAATAAAGCTTTTACTGTAACACCTTATCTGGGTTTTTCATCAGTTTTCCGCATTCCCATAGAATAAACTTTTCTGTCTGTGCCAGGAGAAATATTAAAAAATATTCCATTTATACTACCACGTCCTGCCCATACAGCAGAAACTGCAAGGTAGCGATTTTATCTCTGTGCTATTCCTGCTCTGTCTGGACTCCCTGGAAGGCTCCTGCAGCCAAGGAGAAGCTCTGGTAGCCAGGGATTTATGAGTTCACTACCAAAAGCCAGAGCCAAGCCAGAGGCATGGACAGCCTCCATCTCTCCTAGGTTCTTCAGTCCTATTAAGGGAGGGCACAGAAGCCCTTTAGTGCTTCCCCAGGAAATGAGAAGGGTAATTTTTCTAATATGAAGAGTGTGGGGTAGGGCTGTATGTGACATGGCCAGGCCCAGTAATTTTGGTTGTTTAACCCAAACATAGCCCAGAGTAATGTTACTTCCTTGACACTTTCCCAAAAGTTTAATTGACATTTCCACTGTACTGTCTTCCTGTAGATTGCAAGGTTATTTATCATTGCACCAGTGAAATGGGCTACAGGAATGAATGCCAACAAATGAATGAATGCTTTTTTTTCTGTATTACATGCTTGAGATTGAAGATTGTTTTTAGAATCCCTTCTTTTAACAACACACGGGAAAGTCCTCAAAAGTCCTCAAAACAGACTGTCTCTCTCCTTCCTTAATTACTCATCCCTTTGTTTTAGAGCAGCAGATGTGAAAGAAGGAAAAAATTACAGACGAAGTTTATGCCTAACATAAGAGAACATTATGGACAAAGCACAGTGTTTGCACAAATCAACAAGGGACATAAAAAAGCACTCAAGTATTCACACTCCCTGATGGAAACCTGTATAGACTAGTCCTCATCTAAGCTTAACCTTATAACAAGCCTACTAAACTGTCTTTCAGAGACATTTATCACAATGGAAAGACTTCTCAGCCTTCCTAAGGTCTAGCAGCCTTGCAATGGAATTCTATATACAGTTGTTTTCAGGTCACCAGCATACTGAAGGCAGCACAGACATATTATTACTTCTCCACTATAAAATATTACCTCTCCCTATGTGCTGGATAAAACCAAAATTGCAAACGTGACGTAATTTTACATTATAAGCAATTTTTCTCCTTTTAGTTTCAATGAAAAAACACCTCAGCAGTGTTCACGGCAAGTACACTGTCCCATGCCATGACTGAACACACCTCTTTGCCAATGCCAGCAATGAACTATTTCATCATTTGAGAACTTTTTAAACCTTTTAAATGAAAGGTACTGAAAACAAAACAAAATGCAACTCAAAGCCACCACGACAAACTTCAACTGTGGGAGACAAAGAAATGACCTTTAACTACTTTTCCTGCACAAGAAAACCGCTTTACATATTTCAAGCCTAGCAGTAATCATTAAATGTTATTTGGCTACGAATTCCAAGTATTTAAGATGCAAGGCTGGGTGGCCAAAACGTTACCGTGCATAAAAAAGTAAGGGACAACAGGACTCCCTTTTGATAAGAATTATAATTTAGGTGGGCACTTCTGGATAAAATTATGAGGATTTTAAAATGTAATTTAAACAAATTTTCGGAAAGAAAATGTTGGGTTTAAATATGTACACTACTTCTCTGCCCCCTGGTGTTACAGCTTGCAAAGTGCATTTTCTTTTGGGGGCTGGGTGCATTACAATTACCCTTGTTTTAACACTGCCCCTTATTCTTTTAAATGTGATGTGAATGATCTCATGCTGTTTGGGTTTGTTTCTTGTATTCAATTACAAAAGGAAAATTTATGATAAATTGGTCACAGTTATAAGAAGATTTCTCCATATTACAGAAATCCTGAATTTCTAATTATGTATCATCTTCATTTTAATGGGATTGCTTTTGGTTTTGTTTTTTTTTAGACCATGATTTCCTATCTAGAAAACTCACCTCATCATCATCCATTAGATGTTCCTTTGCGAATTCATACATTTCCAACTGGAGTGTGGTTATGTTGTGATATCGAACTGCATCCTACCAAAAAAAAAATCCCAAAATTGCTATGTTACTTTAGGGTAGTAAGAAAGGGGAATGTCATCACATGTCATCTGAAACTCCTGAAGTGAAGCTAGGTCCAGCTTTAGCAGAAAATAGGTCCCAGAGGCTTTAAAATGTTTGAGAAAGGAAACAGCAGAACAGCACGCAGCATATCCAATGTCTTCTGTGGATCTTAATAAGCATAAGCCCCATTGGTGTGAGAAGAACAAAGCACTCTCCTCTTTCTCATGTTTCAAAGCACTGGCAAGTCTGAGGGTAAGGAATGAGACTGCCAGAGCCGAGCAGCAAGCAGCCCGTGCCTGCATTCCAGCGGGCTTTGGATGTGAGAAAGCCTCCATCTCCCTGTGTGCTGGCGTATGGCAGCAGGCAGTTCTGGGAAAAGGAGACACGAAGCTATTCTGCGTTGTAATGACTCACCGGCCCAGCCTGTCTGGGGATGGGAAATTCTGTATGGCCACCCTCCTACCTGTCCCTCAGTTCCCTGAGTGCTTGCCTGGACTACGCAGCTGAGCTGTCACTTACTCCCAGAATTGTGAATACTGCCAGTAATCTACTTTGATTATCCTGTTTAACTCTTTTCATGGAGGAAAACAGGAGGCTTCCTCTTTCACAAGGACATCTGAAGCTTCATGCTGGAGCCAAATGCTGCTGTCACCCTGGTACTACTTTGTGAAAATAAACCAGAGACATTAAGGTTTTCATGGCAAGTGATTAGGGCAGCAAGCAACTTCTGTTCATAGTAAGATAGATCAAAGTACGAGAAAATACAGCTGTATACATTTGATATTTAATATTTAAAAATGAAATTATCTGTAGCCCCAACTCTTGAGAAGTCATCAATGAAACATTCAGAGTTAATGTGTAGGGCCCTTGTTCTGTCCTTTCTGCACATGTACGCCAAAGCTGTTAGTGGTCTGCAGTTTTAAACTGCTGCTACTCCTCTCTCCCACCAACGTCAAACATTGTCTCCAGCACGGTTACAAAGCACAGCTCTGTTCCCAAAAGCAGCAACAAAGGAATGGTTCCTCTCCTGTGTGAGCTCACATTCACTGCTGCTGCTGCAGCTGCCTGAAAGAATCAAACACATTTTCTCTGTATTCTGTCTCTGTTGCTGCTGCAGGGCAGCCTTGGTTTTCAGCACGTGAGTTCGGTGCGTTGTACACAACTCAGAAGCTGCCCACAAACAAAAAATGCTTATCTCAGATGGAGTGGTATTTCTGACTTGAACTGGCTGGTCTGAGAGGGAGGAGTGTTATCAAATAACGACATTATTACATTCATTGTCAAATTAATATCACTTATAAGGTACATACATGAATTGCTCTGCAGTGTTGCTACAGACAAAGCAAGTCACCTAAGAACTGCATAGATACACACGGAGCTTAACGGGCACTAAGAACTGAGGGATGTGCCTTTGGGCCAGCACTGCTCTCAGAGACTAAAGTGTATCTGAAGGAGCAAGACAGGAAAGACAACCTGAACATCAGCAGCCCGTGGGGTGGCTGCTGTTGATTCAGCCACCCAAACTTAAATGACTCTTCCATGGGGAAGTCGTGCCTTAAGAGAAAGAAAAAGCACTAAATTTAATTTGTGGAACATGCATTGCTAATGACTAACTACTTGTACAGTGAGTACACTGATGCCTAAGGAATCAGACAGGTGTCACAAAGCAGTTAATTCAGCTGCATGACAAATCCTGGTACCAAGAAAAGATGGAAAATCTGACTTGATCATCACAGTCCAGGCCGCAGGACTCCAGAAACACAGTAAAGATGTTTTTAAATGTTAACAGAGAACTTTGGACACGGAAATTTGAAAATAGCATAGAAATCCATTCTTTGAGTTATTTTTCAAAGCCAGAGCATAGTCACTGCATGTGTGTATAGCACTTCAAATAATTCACTTACCAATCTGGGCTGAAAATCCTCTTCTTGAAGTCCCCATTTGTCTTTGTGGTACTGATAATAGACCATGTTCTGTTTCATTACTTCATCTTTCTGGTCAAACAGAAGGTAACTAGCAGCACAAGAGGCTGCATTCTTCATGTCATTCACTAATTAATAAACACAAAAATGAATCCAGACAAAGTGAATATATAAAATGGAGAGAGAATCCCTTTCATCACCTATGCTCTGAAAAACTCTGATGGAAACAGGACCCACTTGCCACTTTTCCACCAGCTGCATTAAAACTTTTAATGCTTCTCAGAAACAATATGCTGTTTTTGTGTTCTGAAACAGGGAAGGCTGTGATTCAGAAATGGAGACTTACCTAACACAAGCTTATGGCTGTCAGAGTCAGGCCATGGACAATAGCAGTACAAGCTGTTTGGCTGCCCTAAGAACTACGTTATTCTTCATAGGGCAAATGAGGATAACTCACCATCAACACAGAAGGTGGTTTTCCTAAGACATTATTTTCTTGCCGTGGTTTTCTAAGACAGTCCTACTCAAATGTCCCTCCCAGCTATAGAATCAGTATCAACTCACAGCTTTGTGATCCCTACTGTGGCATTTCTTATAAAACAAACAAACAAACAAACAAATTCACTTCATTTTACTTGAACTGACAAAGGAGGAAGAGTCAATATGTGAAATGTGTAGGCAAAAACATATGCAAAATTCATTAATGGCTTGGTTCTACACGGCTGGCTATGTCTTTCCGTCAGTGTTGGAGCCTGTAAGAGCAGCTTTAAGGGCTACATGTGTTTTTTATAGTGCAGGCAGTTGCTCAAGGAACCACAATTCACCAAATGATTTACCTACCAAATGTGTAATCACTGAGCACCAGCACACTATCATTTCTGTTACATGGTCCCCTCTTTAAAATACAAGTAGCTCTATTCAAATGGAATTATGAGAATCCACTAGGAAAAAGATAATGATATGAAATACTCTGCAGGTTTGTCTCTGGAAGAAATTCTGAATAGTAAATTCAGAATGTAGTGTTCATTCAATAGCTGCTGTTATGTTAAATATTGCTGCCTTGAGGTCACAGTCCTTCTTCTCTCTCGTTGCATGAGTAAGAAGTTTAAGAAAACGTTCTTGTTGGAACTATACACTCAGCTGCTTAACCACATGGGCCCAAAAGCTTGATCACTATTTTTTTTGGTACGTAGATGTGTAGAATGTGTCACTGTCATGGCATGTGGAGAGGAAGTGGCTGACACTATTTACTTACCCTAAGATGTCATATCATGAGTCACTTCATAAAGGTGTAAGAGGTGCTACATTATATATTTTACCATAAAAGACATATGATGAGCATTTAACATTTATACAAAATTCTGAAAAATGCAAGTAACTTGTGCTAGCATCATGAAGAAGGAGGGCTGGTAGTGTGTTAGATCACAGTTACTCTGTAACTGTCCCATTTTTCCAACATTCAAGTGGAGACCAGTCACAATCAGTAATATCTTGAAACAAAGAGGCTTGGCCTGGGCAGAATTCAATCTCCACATTCAGCAATTCACTCTGTCATGGGCAATTTTATGAACTAGGGATGTATCTATCATGCTTATCTCCCATGTCTGCAGCTATCCAGGGAGAAAAAGACCAGAGGCATTTCACACTATCCACGCCAGGATAGGCAAAAATAACCATTCTGGAGGTGATTATTTACATTCTAAAGCATTATAACTAGAGGAGAAAGACTAGGAATGGAAACTCCTCCACATCAGCCCGATGTTATTTAAGTACACCAAATCACTACTTACATTTATAATAAGCAAATTGTAAGTAATGGTACATGGTGGCCACAAATTTCTCGACAACAAAGCCTCCTATAATGGGTGTCAGATTACTCTCACACTGCACTTTGCACGCAAGGACTTCGATATAATGATCTAGAAAGAAGAAAACAACACAGGATATGAGTAGAGTACAGTGAACTGTTATAACCCTTCACATTAGCTACGCAAATTTGCCCTTATAATGCTAAAGTCCTGTGCAGCTGGAGCTTGCTGCTTGGAATTACTGAGCGTCTACAACTCCATCTGAAGTACACTTCAAGTGTTGGTACTCAGCCCTTCTGTTAAAATCAGTAGGATTGGGACTTCAAACATATCAAAGCTACAATTCCAGAAAACTAAGCAGTTAGGTTTCACTGCCACCTACAGGTGGTCTGCGGTGGTAGAAAGTTTACAGAAAGTGTTTTATAGAACATTTTATAGAAAGTGTTACGGAGTACCACATGATTTTCTAACTGTGAACTTAGCAGTGGTATTTCTGAAGGCCTTCGTAATTTAATTCAATTATTACATAATTAATGTCCACATGCTACCAAGTACAACTGTATCATAGAGAAAGACACCAGGTGATTGCAAAGTAAAACACCGGAGATGGCCACATTTTGTGCCAAACGTTTGGATATTCTAAAACAAATGACAGACCTGGATATGCTGCACACTAAAGAAGAAGTTTCACACAAAAAGGTTTAAGATCACATGCTTTCCTTGTCTGCAAAGCTTGGTACAACGGGGTGGGACTAGAGGTGATGTTATCTTCAGGAAAATACATTCCAAGAAAACCCTCCATTGAAGAATTCCAAGCCTTTTCAGGACATGTAATATCAAGTAACAACACTAAACAGAAATACTTCAAAGCCTTATCTTCCCTGTTAGCCATAATTAGCAGGTGAAGCTTATGCAGCAAGTCTCTGACAAAGGCAAAAAATCCAGCAAAGACCCCCTCCCGTTTTCATCTCTGACAACTCCTACCATGACGAGTGCTGAAGCTAACTGAAAATGCTTGGCCAAATAAAATTATCAGACCCGTCTTTTACAAGTGTAGTAGAGTCTCCAGATGCAGCAGTGTTAACTTCCAGTCAGCGCTTAAATGCAGAAACCTATGTTCCTGGTCTCCAAACATAATCCATTGTTCGAGGACAAACATGCACCTAATGCAATCACCAAATACTTTCAGTTAGCACGTTTTGCTACATCTACTTTCTACAATAAAAAGCTTGGAGACAGGACATATATCCCTGGAGCAAGAGTACAGTTCAGCACACATTTTTCAGAATGTAAGTAAATTTGATGTTTCTCATTTCAAGAACAAAATATTTGAAATGCACTGCCTGTGTCAGGGATGACATCATGTGGTGCTCCCACCTTTTTCTCACTGCAACTGCTGGGATTGTTTTTCCCTTCCAAGGAAGAAGAGGAGTGATAGCAAGTGCTGGTCACAGATGAGCATGGACATAGTGAAGGAGTTACAGACACCCTTTACAGTGGTCTGGGGATGATTTGAAGCTCTGGCCCACCAAGGAAGAAAGCCTCTGTTTCACGGTTTACTGTCTGGGATTTGACCTCCATGCCTTATCTGCAGTCCCATGCACCTGCCAGCTTTGCTAAAGTAAGGCTTGAGGAACAGCCTGCAGTAGCTATTCCATGTTAACAGTACAGGTGGATACCAGTTCCACACTACGAGATACTGTAGAGCTGCTCTTGTACTCTTCCCCCCACCTACTCATCTCGTAGCTTTACGACAAAAAGTTAAGTCTGGCTTTTCTTCTGGTAACTTAAAAATTCTGTTGCATTATTCACGTCTTCAAGTTTGTTGAGAAAACATACAGGCATTCTCTACACAAATATTGTCAACAACGCTCAGCTCAGTGCACTGGAGAAATGACTTGTTTCTTTCACTACAGAAGAGCATAAGAAATGTGCAGGTGTCATTCTGACAATCAAAAAAGGTGGTAACTCTTTGAGAAGTATTATTTTTTTAAGCTACACACTTAAGAAATCTCATCTGCTAGCAAAAATTTCCCTTTACTGTAGGACAGATGAAAAATAGCTAAGAGAACTTGTCATATTTATGAAAAAGGAAATATGTATCAATGGTGACACATAAACCACAAAACAGATTTTGAAGGCAGACTAACCACTGAGCCTCAAAGGCAGCCAAACTGATATTGAAAGGGTCGAGAGGAGGTCTGCCTGGTTAACTATTGCTAGTTGAATAGTCATTATTTACACCTGTGTTATCCTGACACACTTATTTCCATGTTAATGTAAGAACTCTTTGTTTCAATTTCCTGACAGTCCTCACTTAACGTTACTCAAAAAAAGTAAACAAGAATTCAAGCACGTTTCAGTCAATCTGATAAACTCATATTAGCCCACACTAAACAGTGGGCACCATGAGCAATTCCCACTGCAAACTAAGGAAGATGGACCTTGGTAGCCGATCCTATGGATAAAATGAAATGGACTTTGAGGACTTTACTGTTTCCTAACCACTCACCTGCAATGGAGAGATAGAAGTCTTTAAAATCTTTGATCTCTCGGGAGCCTTCACAGGCTGCTATACAGTCATCATAGGCTTTAAAGAAATCAGGAAGAGCTAGTTCCATATCTGAGATGGATGTTCTCCAGTTGTCACCGTTGTATGCTCTCACAGCCCTGACAAAGAGATTCTGAAAAATCGGCAGGAATAAAAACCAACATTAAGTGACCTGTGGAAAGCTGCAGGTAAATTTGAATACAGTAAGTGATGTCTCAGCATTTCTGAATTACTACATAAGCTGTTATCCAATTAAAATGAAACACAGATGATAAATGGATTTTACAGATATTTCCTAGATAGTAGAGTATGTAACTCCATTTCAGATAAACAGGAAAGCCTTCTGGACAAAGACAGCAGTGTGATTCCAAAGCACAGATTTTGACAGAGACTTTCAATGGAGTCTGAACACTAGAAGTCCTAGTTATTTTAAGCTGTACCTCTACAGTACTCACACATACAAATAACTCTAGTGGATGTACTTGCTTACCTCCATTAGTTATCTGCAAGTTGTAGCTTTCAAGTACGCCACTCTACACGATTTGCTATGACTTATGGAACAGTGAAAAGCAGAACAGGTGAGAATAACTGCATGCATCAAGGAAGCAGAACAGAGATAACTGAGCAAGACAGTAAGAAGGAAAAGAGAGGCAAGAGCTGAACATGCAAAAAAATGAGATCCTTGAATCTCACAGAGTAAGAGAAGTAACAGAATGGTTCCAGAAGACCACACTGAGAATAAAAAACATACCTCATAAGGCTTTGTCTCCAAGTCTTTAATATGCTCCTCAGCATCGGGCATGCTCTTATAGTAGGCCATATTTCTTTGCATCATTTCATCATCTGGATGCTTCAGAAGAAATGTGTGAGCTGCTGCAATAGCTTTTGGAAGGTTATTTGCCTAAACAAGGGTGGGGAGAGGAGGGAGAGGAAAAAGGGGTTAATTGGGGAAAAAAAAAATCAGTTTCCTGCAGCATCTGTATTCCCAAGCTTATTTCTGCTGAAACCACAGTCTCAGCAGACACAACAGTACAGTGAAACTGAAAGTACTTCTCAGTTTTACTACTAGCTGCACCACTATGAACATTTCATTATTTTTTAAAGTCTATTATTGCTGCAAATAGCATAGATGATTGTAAGTGGAAAATAAAACTTTCTTCCCTTCTCATTCCTCTGTTCATAAAGCTGGCAAAGCATAAAATTATCCTGTTGCTCGTGTGTAGGTTTAATCACACAGCAATTACTGATGTTGATCTGTGGATATGGAGCAGGAATCATCACTTACCACACTTCCATGGTGCTGATGTAGCCTATTTGCCTAGCAGCACAGAAGACAATGTTACAATCATTTATCTTCCTGATCCTGTTAGGAAGTTAGAGCAAACAGCAGCTTCTTGCTCAAGGACTGTATTCTGAAGTACTACATGATTTCGGTACCCATTTTAAAACTAATCCCCATTAGAAGTATGTATCACTCATTTACAACTGCATGTGTCAAATACATATTTACTTCTACACTTGTGTTTCATTTTATTTTACATATATGCACATTTTATAAAATAAATAGTATTTATACAAATTTATGTAGAGTGGGACAGTGAAAGATTTAAGTACTTGTGAAATGTTAAACCCTTCTCTCTTGTAAGCCAAGATCCAGCTCAGCCCATTCAGATTACTGATGTGCAGGCGTTACAGAGTTCCACTTAACACCCGAAATAGCTTATGGAAGTGTACATATAAAACCATGAGCAAGAATTACAAGCATGTACGCACATGCACTCCTCTGTCTGCATCCATAAAAGTCACTCTTTCCTTTCAGAAAGAAACTGAGAGACTATCACACCAAAGAAACACTTCGACACTAACTTGGGCTCTCGCTGCTGTGCTGCTCTCAGTGCCAAGGCACTGGCACCACGCCAGCTGCATTTCCTGACTATCCCAAAACTATGTGCTTGCAGTCAGCCCACACGCTGCTGAATGCAAAGGGAAAGCTCAGCTGCACTTTCGTCAAACGCCCAAGTTCTCTTGTGCTTCACGCTTTAACCCTGTTCACTGGTATGCTTGCCAATCTCTCATTTTTGCTCAGTCCATGATTTACTCTCGATTTCAATTTGCATGCTAAAAAAAGTGAGAGAGAAAAAAAAGCTTTGTAGAAACACATTCCTAAGTAAACTCAGTGGCTACCAGCAGGCTCCCTCCAGAGGAGCAAGCGGCAGCGCAGAAATATCTGCTCCCAGGATCATCTAAGACGTGGCAAAATTTCACTTGGGAACTCACCTGAATAAATACATGGTCACACTAAAAAATTCCACACTAAAAAATGCTGTGCCTTCTTTCTGTAGTATAAATGATGTTACAGAAGAAGAAAGAAAAAGTGGCATTCCTTTCTTCAGCAAACCATCAGCCAGGAGAAAGCCCTTTGTAGCAGCAGTTTGTATTTTTAGAAGGCTCATTCAGAACTCGCCAAGTGAGTGATAAGAGCTCAGAGCTGGACTACGGTATAATAACAAAGACTGTTTAAACAACGAACACTGACCAGAGAAACAGCAAACTACGCCTCACAGACCTACTGCAAATGGGGCTGAACAGCACGCTAAAAGGAGAGGGAAGGATTTCTCCAACTTCCCCTGCTCACATTCCTACTGTATGTATCAGAAACAGTAAGCAGGAAAGGCTTTTGCTCCAAAACCATGTATGCATGTGGTGCATGCATTGCCAACTTTGCATGTACCATAGGGGAAAGTAAGAAAGACAATAAATGGAAACATTTGTGGTAATGTCATTTTGGTATCTGTGTACGGCTTTGGGAGTTAGAAGAGTGCTGGCTGTTCTAAAGAAATGTCCCCTGTTTGATACCTTCCACTCTGCGTGCAGAAGCCTTAATGTATAAAGGTATGTTCCTCTGTACAGCTTTAGGATGGCTTCACATGCACAGAGCTAGCCTGTGTGATACGGTGCTATAAGAATGTATTTCCATGTTTGGTTTCTGTAACTTGTGAAAACGACTTTATGTTTTCATCAGGAAAGGCTGTTCCTATGAACATGACACGGCAACGATTGCTAAGTTTTGAGCAGCAGTCTCAAAAGGAGCAACAGATAAAGATGCAGACTGGGAAAATTGTGGAACAGATCCTGGTCAGGAGCAAGGCAAGAAGCTGGAAAATCAAGACGGAATGTGTCAGAAGAGGTGTCCCCAGTCTTGGGTGACCCAAGAGAAAAATCTAAACACCATGCCAGGGCTGGTGTCAGTGCCACACCCCAGCAGCCACTCTGCTCTACTCCTCCATAATGACGTAACAGTGCCGGAGTTCTGCAGGCACCACGCACGTGGCACACTGGGGGCTGCTGTCCCTGAAGGAACGGGGCGCAAGGAAGCTGGGCACTGCAGGAGAGCAGGCAGAGAGTCAGAGAATACCCCGAGCTGGAAGGAACCCATAAGGACCATTGAGAAGAGCGCTTGCAAGTGACACAAAGGGTCTGGGAAAGGTTTTGAAGAAAGTTAGGAGGAAGACGGGTGGGAAGACAGATGGCGGGGGTAGGCAGAGTGGAGCAGCAGGTGAGGAGGCAGGGTGCAGTGGCTGGGAAGAGCAGGAGGCTAACGCAGGGCAGTGCTGTGAGGGAGTCGGGCAGCGCGAGGTGAGCAAGCGGGTGTAGACAGACAGCAATGGCACGAGGCAGGCACGAGGGCGGCAGGCAGACGAAGCCTGCGGGGACGAAGGGCCGGGCCTCACCTTGAAGTAGGCGAACTGCAGGTACTTGTAGGGCTCGCGCTGCCGGAACTCCTCGAGCAGCTCGCGGCCGGGCTGGGCCTGGCGGAAGGCGGGCAGCCCCTGCTTGCAGCGCCGCAGGCACTGCGCCCGGCGCAGCACGGCGCCCAGCAGGCGCAGCTCGCCCAGCTCGGGCGGCTCCCCGGCGGCGGGCGGCGGGGCGGCGGGCGG
>WBMW01002379.1:0-111932 GCA_013396635.1 Penelope pileata | reverse complement strand
AAAAAAACAACAAAAAAAAACAAATGAAGACAAATGAAGAAATAACACTCCTGACATTAAACATATACCTGGTGCATTTCATGGTTTCGTTCTCTATTTGAAGAACATTTTGTCCTACATGTGGGGGGAAAGGTATCCTCTTCATGAATTGCAATTCAAGTACTGCTTTCCCACTTCATGCTAAAGGGTGTTTTCATGGTGATACAGTTTCATATTTCCTTCTTAGTTCAGTGTACTCTTGTGCTAGTGTATCTTAGCAGACTGTCTGTAATCAAGTTATCAAATTGAATTAATTAAATATTAAAAAATTTATGAAGAAGAAGAAGAGAAAAGGTGGGGAGTCGAGGAGAGGCTGGAACAAGGTGATCTTTAGAGGTCCCTTCCAACTCAAATCATTTTGTTTTGCAATCTCTACATTAGAATTGAGGCCAATCCAAATTTAACAGTGCGTTGTGCCATGCCAAACATGTGCCATGGTTATGCCACGACAATCCACTTAGTTTATCATCATACTAACTGGCACCAATTTTATCTAGTGGTAGTTCAGTCAGGTTAAGTATTTAGTGTAACTGGAAGTATGGGGCACATTAGTCAAATAAGGAGCAGTTTGATGGTCTTTGCTTTGTAAATTATAATAAATAAACGATGTTCCTACTTGTTATTTATCTACCTTCAAACTTTAATGAATATTTCTAGTGCTAATTGCTGATTTTCTATATTTAGAATGTACAGGCACATATGGAGATAATAGCACAATGTGATATTTATGAGGTGCCAGTTCCCTTATAAATATAGAAATTGAGTAATTAGCACTAGAAATATTCATTGAAATTTCTGTGCACGCTTTGGGATTTGAAATTAAATTGAGCTAAAGTTGATGATCCTTGTCATAAATTAATATTTGGGAGATTTGGAATTTAACTCACTTGAGATATGCTATCAACTACTGAATAATTTAAAGAAAAGAAACACTGGACGTAGCAAGCATGTTTGGTGAGAAGAAAATACATCAAAGACCAATTATAGCTATTTGACTGCATAGAATAGTTGTTATCACATGCTTTTCAATGCATTTATTTCCCATTATGTCAGTCTATCTTTGCGATCTCTAGTAGAAGACAGGTAATTTAAAAAAGACCAGACCTACATATTTCCCAGGTCAAGTCTGCATCTATGGAGGTAGAAGCATATGATAACTGTTATAAATTATATATAGATGAAATACTTCATTAACATAGATTGATTTTGAGCTATCCCTTCAGTTTCTAGTAATCTCTTTAATACCAATTAACAAAAAATAAAGTTGCTTACAAAGATTTCTAAATCATAGCAATTTGTGCCTTCTGAAAGCATCATTAGCAAAAAACCTAAACTTTTAAAAATTCAATAATAATAAGCTATTTGAAACTCAAATGGTTAAAAATGAGGAAACACAAAATGCCTGTACAATATTGATTCTCTTCTAACTTGGCATGAAGCATAGACAATAGCAAGCACTGTAGATGATTGTATCATTTTGGGGGTTGACATACCAGAGCAGATCCAGTGATGATGTTTAATGGATTTGAACATCTGAAATATGAGCAGAGACTGAGATGTGGGACTGTTAAGCCTCAAGAAGAAAATATTCAGGGGGAGCAAAATAGTGTTTCTTCTCAGTGATGTTTAGTGACAGGGCAAGAAGAAATGAGCATAAACCAAAGTATAGGAAATTTCCTCTAAGCATAAGAGAACACTTTTACCATGAGAGTGGTCAAACATTAGAACAAGTTGCCCTGAGAGTTTTGGAGAGTCCTTCCCTGGAGATCCTAAGACAGGCAAAGGCATAATCCTGAGTAATCTATTCACTAGTTGGCCCTGCTTTGAGCAGGGGATTTGGACTAGATGATGTCTTCCACCCTCAGCAACAATTCTGTGATTCTGTGAAATATGTAGGGAAGAATTTGTGTTAAGCTTTCCAGTTTACCCAAGGTGCCTCTATGAAATGTCAAGTTGCAATACATAGAAGAAATGCAATCAAGAAACACCTGCAGGTGCCACAGGTATGTTCATCTGTGGGATGTGTATGTCTTTCAGATATTTCAAGCTGGCTATTTATGCATCACAAACCCTCCAGAGAAAAGTGCTTGGGCAGATTTCCTTATTTGTGTTCTCCAGGTACTAGCATAGCTACATTAAATTGATGTGTTTCTATCTTTTTCATTATATTCATTATTGCTATGTAGTTTCTTTCTTCTATCTGTTAAAGTCATTTGTTTTAAAGGCTAGAACTGAAGACTAGATAGAGTTTGTTATTGTGTTAGAAACATAGTTACAACAATCATTATAAGAATTGTTGCAAGCTGAATTAGGCTTGCAGTTTGTTATGTCGATCCCAATTCCTCTGAACTAAGACTTGGAATGGCATCAAGGTGTTGATCGACGAAGAGTGTGCCTTTATTTATTAAAAGAGAGGAGAGAAAGAGAAGAAAAGCAAAGGGGAGAGAGAGAGAGCTAAAAAAAGCAAGTCACCACTGCAGATCCCGTGATGTCCTGAGGGTCCGTCCTCCTTCTTCTTTTGGAGTGGTTGAGGATCTGGTGGGGCGTGCGTCGCCAGCCGTGGGGTTGGCGATGCCTTTTATGCCATATGGATGGTCCCTTCCAATCGGGCCAGGAGCCGTTGCCAGGAGGAGAGTGGTATCACGTGCTGTCCGTGTGCCATACCACCGTACTTCTCACTTTGCATGGTGGTTGTAGAGGGTTGTGATGGGGGGTGCTGAGACCGCCTGAAGCAAGACTACTTACTCCTGATTCCTCCCCTATGCTTGCGCAGCACATTTGGTTGTTCTGAAACTTTCAGAAGAGTATTACAGTACAGCTTCTGTTCAGAGGCCTTCACAAGATTGTTGCAGTTTCCTTCAGCTAGCCACTAGTTAGTCACAGGCTGGTCTCAAAGTGAGAATGCACATTGTTTCAGTTCTGTATAGTGTTGTCACAGAGTTTGAGCTAGAAAGAAACATGTCACTTAATTCCCACAAGAATATAGTGATTTTTTTTTATATGAAAATATTTACTTGGTAAAGAAATTAAAGTTAAGAACATAAATTAATCACTTCTTGAGTTGCTTGCTTAACTATGCGAAAGTGCAATAAATCATAATGTGATTATTTATGCTAAGTAGCTCATTAAGTGACTCCTTATCTAAGTTAAATACTTGGGAGCTTTACTTTCATTAAATGTTATCTACATTCACACTAACAAATTCATACATAAATTCTTATTAATCAGTTTTGAATAGATTTTAACAAAAACAATAAACAATCTGAATGAGAAAATGATTTCAATGCGTACCGTAGATTTTTAACTTATTAATATTGCCATCCCTAAATGATAATGGATTAATAAGATGATAAGTGCATCTGACTAGTGAATAAGTAAAACTAAATGAATGAAGAGTCTTTGGTTTTGAAGAGTCTTTGTAATTAAAACCAGACCTGGACATTAAGGTGATTTTCCAATTAAAATGAAATTAACAGCCTATACTTCAAGCATGATACTTCAGAATTTAATCAGTGGGCTCAAAAATCATGTGATGTTGAGGAAGAATCATATTTTTCTATCATCATTTGGAAAACTTAATTACAGAAAAGCAAGTCTTCATTGCAGAGATTCTGACTGCAATTTAAAGAAAGAGTATATATTTTAAAACTCAAGATGTTTACATACCTCCTGTTTCATGGGTAGCATCCATGTTTCCAACCTTTGGTTAATAATTGTGCATGTGGCAATGTTATGCAGAAACAGATGTGAAGTCCACCTCTGCAGTAAATTAATCCTATGTTATTATGTGCTACTTCCTGAATTCTCTGTTGTGTGAAAAGAACTCATCTATATGTAGTTCAAAGTGTACACAGAGATATGTCATACTATTTAAAATTTCAGTTAAATTCCTCATCTAAAGACTGCGATGAAGGCTAATATTATTAGAAGTATTCACTTAATTCTATAACCATTTCTGCTGCAGCGTGGCCTTATACGATAAATGCAGATGCATGTTAGGTTTCATGACAAGTAAAACATTATTTTATGTTTTTCCTATATTTTTAGCAGATGATCTAGAGGAACATGAAGAGCGCACAGAGATCTCATACAAAATAGATATGTTTAAAGAAAATTGTTTCTCAAAGCAGTCAAAAATTAGCAAGTGCCAGCACTGAATTGTCACAGATAATTACTAAATTCATCATATATGTGTACAAGTAGTAGACTTCCAAAATAATACATTCTTCTGACTTTAATCTGGCTGTTGCTTCCCGTCTATAAAGAAAAATAAATAAACCCATCTAAATCATTTGATAGTCAACTGTTAACTACAAAAGGGCTGCTCTGAAAGTAACGCTACAGCGAGGTCGTGGGTGACGTATTATTGCAGTGGCAAGAGTGACAGTGTGTTACCGCTGCTGGTGCAGATTTTTATGAGCATGGCATGCAGGCTCTTGTTCTTCACTAGTGAAAATGGGCAGCTAATGGTGGTGACTATGTTGAAATATAGTGTTTTGTAGCTGAGAATTTGCTCTATCAAATAGTGTTACAGTGCTCTTTGTATGTGTTACAGTTTCCATGGAAATAAATAGGAGGCATTGCTTTCAGAGGGACCTACCTATTAGAAACATGCAGGAGGAATTTAAGACTTGTACAATGTGGACTAACGAAGAACTAGAGCCATTTGCTGAGCAAGAATAAGGCAAATAAAATAAATGATGATTTTATGCACACAGACTCTCCTATAAAAATAACACCAGAAAATTAAATTGGAGTTATGTTTGTGCTCTACATGCAAGTTTTAATCAGATTCTGAACATGGAAAAAAATCACATATTTATATAGATGCCAGACTTCCAAATTTTAGCATTTTTTTTATTCTTTATTACTTTAATATAATATTTCAGTAAAAAAGAATCTTTGATATAAATGTTTCTGACATTTCCAATTATACTGACTTAAGAGTAACTGATGGTCAAGAAGCTAAGAATATCTATATAATCAGAAATTAATCCTCTGAGGAAATAGAGTACAACATCATAATGAAAGATTCTCCCAATTCACATTAGTTATCCAGCATATGGAAACTGAAAATATTTTTCAGTGACTTACACTATTTCTGATGTTGGAATTTCTGAGGCACTGGAGATTAGTACTTCTTACGCATTCTTCAGTACCCCTTTGCTCCAACTTGTACTTGGCTCAAACCTTTACCTCTCATTTACATTTCATATCTTTCTCTTCCACATTTCATATCCACTGCCGTCCCACTTTCTCTCTGTTTTCACCCATGGCTCTCTTCCCAGCACCTCCCAAGCCATGACCACAATATCCAGATGGATGCTGTTCAGCAACACCAAAAACAGAAGTCCCAACCCTTCGCTCCTCCCAGGCTCTCATTTCCATTCCCACTGTCTCATACTGGATTAAAATGAAGTGTGTTTTTGGCAAATTAATGTACTGATGGGCAGAAAGATTGTTTGAAGACTACCAGCCAATGCTGGAATTACAGTGAGATGACTTTTTCAGCAACAGCACCAATTTAAGCCCATTTAAAGATTACTCCATACCTTCATACTATCCTAGTATTTCTCCCATAGTACAGATATCTCTCACTGATTAATTTTCCTATGCTCACTCCTAGTCTCCTTGGTCTAATCTGTCCCCTCAAATGCTTCACTCCTCTGGGCTCTAGTTACCCCATTTCCTCTCCATCACCTTACAGAGTTCTTTGCAAAGGACAACTGAGAAAAAAACATGCTGTCTTTTTCCTAGCTCCTGTAACAGCAGCGTGTCACCTTCATTTCTCACACAGTCAGCTGCCATGACTAGCCACCAACCAGCTTCCTACCAGTCCTGCTTGCACTCTCAGTTCAAGCATCTGACCAGTGTAAATGGAAATCTCAAAATATTTGGTTACCAACTTTAATTGTTTGTATGTAGAAAGTTTTCACGGGCTTATATATTAAATAAATTTGATTGCCTTTTCATTTGAAAAAGATAGAAAAAAGTTGACACTTAGATGACTACATTTTATGTCCTTGTTTCTAGGTGTAAAAGATTTGTTGTAAGAAAGTTGCAAGATTAATTTCTGGGCAAAGCATCTTCTATTTTTGCTTTTCTGTTTAAGAGAAATCAAGTCATCCCAGCAAAGCCATCTTAATGAAACAGATTCATGTTAAGAAGTTAAATATGGAAAGTGTACACAAGAAAAATATAATTCACATTGCAATTTTGGATGATTTTAGACATTACTGACAGCTATTCTTTAAAATAAGGAAAAAAAACACAGCATATTTACGTAATAAACACAGACTGTGGAAGATAGTATTTTCTGTCAACACACAGTACTTTTTTTAGATAAAAGTACTATCTTTTATCTTTTTTTTGTAGATAAAAGTGCCAATCTCAAAGTCCTATATAAGATCAAACTAAGTGCAAAGACAAAATTAACTCTTGGATTTGTAATGGTCCCAAAGACCCCACCATCCCATCTGTCCCTGCCCAGGTCCTCACAACAGCCTCAGCCAGGCTGCAGCAGGGCCAAGCTCCAGCTCGCCACAGCCCTGCCCTGCTCAGCCATGGATCTTGCCCAGCCAGGCCCACCTGCAGGCCAATGGCTTGGTCTCAAGCTATCCCCATCTCCACGGAGGTGCCTGGGACTGGGACTGGAGCTGCCCCAGTGCCCCCTATGTTCTGTCCCTGGTGGGGTGCTGGGATCAGCCCTGCATGCCCAGCCCTGCCTGCCCCAACTGAGGACACCCCACACTCCTTGCCCCAGGGAGCTGCTGACCCCCACTGTGCCCCAAGAGGATTTCAGTGTCTGGGCACATAGAAATCAGTTCGCTATAATTACAATTTCTCTATTAATTCAACAAAAGTAGAGTTCATTACAGTGCTAGCACTGGTGAGGCCACACCTAAAACACTGTGTCCAGTGCTTGGTCTCCCAGTACAAAAGAGACATGAACATACTGGAAAGAGTTCAAGGAAGGGTCACAAAGAGGATGAAGGGACTAGACCAGTTTGGAGGCTGAGAAATCTGAGCCTTATTTGGCCTGGAGAAAAGAAGGCTCAGAGTGGAGGCAGTCTTATCAATGTCTGTAAACACCTGAAGGGATGCAAAGAAGACAGAGCTAGCTGTTTTCAGCAATGCCTAGTGACAGGACAATGGACGCAATCTGGAACACAAGAGGTTCCCTCTGATCATCAGGAAGCATTTCTTTACTGTGCAGGTGATGAAGCACTGGCACAAGTAGCCAAAGATGTTGTGGAGCCTCCATCCTTTGAGATCTTGAAAAGTCACCTGGACATGGTCCTACACAAGCAGCTCTAGGTGGTCCTGTGTGAGTGTGGATGATCAGATAACCTGCAGATGTCCCTCCCAACCTCAACCATTCTGTGATACCAAGGATTTATGTTACCAAAATTGATCTAATTGAATGACATATATTGCTATATTTCTCCAGCAGATTGTATGCTGCAGAAAACTCAGAAAAAGAGGAATTTCCTCTATCCACTTTACAACCAAGAGTTAAAGCTCCTTATATTGACTATCAGAACTATACAACAAGAGCACAAAGTCCTCAGCTCTGTCTGGTAGGTAATCATATTTCCAGCATGCTATACAATAAGCCCTACTCACTACCTTATATTTATGTTTAAAGTTATATATATATATATATATGTATATATTAAAGAAAAAACTGAATGATCCCAATCCATACTTTCAGAATCTTCACTGCAGGCTTTTCCGGCAGAACTTTTCTGCTACAGAGTCTTCCACACAGAGTCTGAGCCCACTGAGGAGGTCAGGAAGTCTCCAACAGTATGCGCATCTATAGTTCTGGTCACTACTGAGAAGTATTTCAGCATCTAATTAAATTGCTGTCAGCATGTCTTTACTGGTGAAAAGAGAAACATATGAAAAAGTAATTAGGCAATGTTGTCTAGCTGTACATGACAAGCTGAGAAATTAAAATTGTGAAAGCTCTCTAATAGGTATCATGAGACGCACAGCACTGCTCAGACCTCCATGATAACCTGCTGCAGCGGGAGCTCAGGGGAATTCCTCTCCTTTTAATAGAAATTTGCACTGCTTTCACTTATTCATTCTTGAAAGAGAAGCTACCAAAAACCTAAAACATGCACTCAATGCTCAAACCTAATTTCAGGTAGCAAAATTCATTCCACTCACCAGAATGCACAAGGGCAGCAGCATCTGATATATTTTTCACAAGCAGGTAGCTTTAATCTTAATGCTTATCAAACTAAAAACAGTCAATATAGAGGAAACTTTAATGCAACTTTCAATTTCTTGTTTCAGCTAAGAGAAAAATCACAGTTACACACAAGGCTATCATTAGATTTTCACATATAGGACTTAGGTTTGCTAAGAGATTCTCAGAGGAATTCACTTAACCTCTATCAAGAAAAAAAATAATGAAGAAGCAGACATCTCCTGGCATATCGTGGCATATCACCTCAACAGGAATTGCTCTATCTCAATGTTTTCACTGAAATTAATTTAATTAACTCATCAATTAAAAATGAATGATTTACAAACTTCAAAATAACCATAGATAATTGGTTTTGACTAGCATTTTCCAGAAAGCTACCACAGAAATTGATATTTTCACTCCAGGGCAGCTTTATAATACTAAAATAGTATCAGCTAGGGCATACATTGTCTGCCATCTTAGCGCTAAGATATTCAAAAACAAGACAGAAAAATCTGTTTGTTCTTCCAGGCATGAAAATAGGAACTGATATTATAGTGCATCTATCAAGTCATTACATCATAAATTTTAATTTACTTTGTCTCAGGCTCTCATCCAAGTTTGAGGGATTAAGAAACTGTGTCAGATTTACCACAAATTATGAGCAGCTAAATAGCAATTGTGATAACCAGATCAAAAACATAAGTCTCTTACTTGACCTAATCTGAATTCCAATGGCCATGAATAATGTTAATGGAAATAAATACTGTATATTTATGAGTAAATCTGAAAAGGCTAACAATCAAAATCATAACAATCTCGAACAGAAAAGCTATGATCTCTATGACTAATTTTTCATAAGACATGTCAACAACCTCATTCTGCATCAAAATCACAAACAATTTTAGTAACACTTTAAACATTAGAAGAAATACTTTAATTCCTAAATTACTGCTAATTCATCTCCTCTAAGCTTCACATTACTGGTGTCAAGATAATTTACTTTTTATTGTTACAGCCTATTGTGAGTATTGCCAGGCATTGATTTAATTTTCCTTCTTTCAGGAATTCTCCTGGAAGTTCACTAAGTAATTAACAATCTCTTTGCGTCTAACTGTCATTAATTGCTGTAGTATATTGTGATCAGCCTCTGTCACACTTGGAACTTCATCCAGGGCAGGAGGATGATTAAGCCACAATTCTTGAAAGGAAAGACAGTTGCCATCATATAGAAAGAGCTCCTTGCTGTTTTATTGACATAAATTGTGTATGAAGAACTAAAGGTATTTGTTCAAAGAAGGAAAGATTTCTCTCCTGAAAAGCACAAGCTGATGATCCCCTTTTTAAGTCCTTAGATTGACCAAGGTTTACATGTTAACTTGCAAAAAATTCAGGTGGAAACTTTGGAGTGAATATGAGGAACATTATGTCAAGATTTGATATTATATCAAATCAACAAAATAAAATTATTTTAATATTAAATAGGAAATGAATAACTAATTTGCATGCATTTGGATAGTTCAGATCAAATTTTTAGTCTGATTTTGTAATGAAGTTTTCTAAAGTAGTCTGATTTTTAGTCTGTGATTAATTCAAGGCTTTTCACTCAAAAGAACACAGACTTTAATGTTTCTTAGTTATCATTTCCTTTGATTCTACTTTCTGGGTGAATTTTTGGGCATCATTTCGAGTAAAATATTTCATTTATCATTAGAAGATAATTAAATAAATAATAAATTACAGTACAAATTATATACTCCTAGAAAGCATCCAAAACCAAAGTAAAATGTCTACATAATCTATTAGCTGTTTTGCAACTTATCCGGTTTTGGGGGGTTAGAAATCATCTTATAGATCTGCGTTTTTAGATCGCCTTGTGCAACAGAGCTTTGGTCCGTGACTGGGGTTTCTGAGTGCTGCAGCAGAATATGATGAAGTGAATATGAGTCTTACTTCTATCTTAACTGAAATGCTGAGAAGACTAAATGAGAGATAGGAAAGGTCAGAGAGATACAAAAGCCCTTTTATGAGTTTTCAATTGGCTCTCAAGAGATTAAAGTAAAATGTGGAAGTGATAAAAAAAAAAAGATTATTTTGCTAAATCTTTGTTACTCAAGGATCAAAGTAATCTGGAGTACTCAAAAGATGTTGGTATAATGGTGGAGAAACTAATAATAAATTACTGGAGAGAGAGCGGATGGTCTGGGGCTCTTGTTTTTCCAGGAGGTTATAGGGATTGCTGAGTGTCTTTTCCCAAAAAACAGTATTGCTTTCCACTGAATCTAACAGCATTCTAAGTCCTAGAAATAGAATGATTAATTATCAGTCTATGAAAGCTGCCTTAGAAACGCTTGGAATTACAATGCTTTGGTTGTTTTGTGTTTTTCTGTTTGCTTATTTTTGTTGTTTTTATAGAAAAAGATGAGGAATACTTGAATAAAATTGGTCTCAATGCACAGCTCAAACTCAACTAGGTTTTCAGACAGAAATAAAAGGAACAGTAATTTATTTTAAAATGTAGTAAATGTCAGCCTTAGATTTGAGATAGACATTTCCACTGTTCTCAGACTACACAGAAAAATATTGGCCTCTTCTCTACCATTCATTAGCATTCTCTGTCAGGCATGAAGCTTGTTCAGTGTTTTGAATGTTAGTTTGCTTTTGAGAAAAGTGGAAATGTGCAAACAGAAATACACCAACATGAGCTCATTTCCAGCTCAGAACTGATCTAATTAAAATAAATGGCTGAAGAAAGACATCAGAAGGCGTTAATAACCATCACCGTCATGGGTCAGGTGTTTGGTAGACTATTTTGGTACAAAATTAAAAAAAATAATAATAATCAGAAAAACCACTGTGAATCACATTCAGATCATCTGCTTTTTCATTCCTTATTTTGCTTCTGTTTTGCTTGCACAGAATTGTCATTAATTAAAAATGTCTTTCTGCCCTTTTTACTTTCATTGTCACTCTCTGACAATTTATTTTTTTCCTGTATGTCTAATATATAACTCTGTGGAAACTCACAGGGTGGACTTTATTTTATTAAAGCAAATTTGACCAAGGAAGCTGTATTTTAAGAACTTGAAACTTTTGCTTATCACTTGCATTAAAAGCATCCTTCAAAAGTGGTATGAAAGGAGAATATTCTTTGTTCATAATTCATAATGCTGTCAAGTGGTAGAATTATTAGTATCTTAAAATTTTATGACATTTGCAAAAGGACATTATAAAAATGCTTAGAAAATCTGACTTTATTGCATTTCACAAACTCAACTTACATTTGGACTTAGGTAATAATTAGCATTTTTACTTGCATTGAGCTACTGGAATTATGTATCAGATAAAGTAATTTCAAAAGTTCAGAAGTAGTTGAAATTCTAATTTAAACTTTGGGAAAGTATTAAAGCCAGAGTCATGTGCAAACCAGTGGAGCAGCACGCCTAAAGCATCAGCCTGTTACCTAAATTAAACCAGTTACCCATTGCATTGAAATGACATTACGTGCAGGTGCTGTTGCCCCAGGAGAGTGTTTGTATACTACAGGTTCAAACTTATCCCCCCTCTGAGTTTTAAACTTAACAATAATCCAGTGAAGACTGCTGGTAGACCGTCTCAGTGAAAGAAAATAATTTTGCAATAAGCACTTCCTTTCCTCCCCTTGCACCGTTACTTTTTCCTTCTTTATTAACTGGCTTTGTTATCTGTAAAATCATGTCTCCCCACCTGCTGGCAATGCTCTTCCTAATGCAGCCCAGGGTGCTGTTGGCTTTCTTTACTGTGAAAACCTGAACCACTTGAGCTGGTGGCTATTCAGCCCTTTTCAATTGATTATGAGGCCTGACTTCTCCATATCATGCTGCACACTTGGCTTGTCAGCTCACACCACTTTCCCACTTGGCTGTGGGTCGTCCTTTCTGTCCTCCACTGTTCCTCATTTAAAATTCTCCTAACCAGGATGGCCAGCTCATTGGCAGAGGTACATCTGCCCTGCCAAGTAACATGAATTCTGTCTCTTTCTAACAGTCCTTGATCCTTAGAGAGAGTTCTGCAGTGGTGAAAAAAACTAACAAACCTCTTCTGTTGACACCAGCTGTGCAAACAGATGCAGACACATGGGACCCATCCATTCCTTTTTAAATCTTTCCCCAGGTTCTAGAATGAAATCACCTGAGCCCCCAAGCCCTTCAACTCTTGCTTCCAGTGCCCTTTAACCATGTTTGATATGTTCCAGTCTCCCCTGGCAGTTTCATTGGTGCCCATGTAGAAGAGAATCAGAGCAGAGTAGTCTGAGGGCTGGACAAGACTCAGAGTGCTCTATGCAATGTTCCAGATTCAAGGCCCTGGCAATCAGTAAGCCTTCCTAAACAACAGGTCAAATCAGAAGATGGAGGCTTCCATACAGCACAGAAGCAAGTCTCCTGTAGTCAGCTGCCCCTTCCTCTTGGTGCTGCTTCATGACTCCAGCTGAGAGGCCTCAGACAGATGCTTCACTGGACAAAGAACCCAATGCCTCATCTGCTCCAAGGGCACTGAGCCTGTTCTGCAGTTAAATGCAAGTGGAGCAGAAGCTTTCCTTCCAGTGCAAGAATTCACTAGTTTCCAGCCTTTATCACCGCGCACCACTGCCGACCCAGAACTTCAGAGCTGCCTGAGGAGATCAGTTCTAGCCAAGGCCTCTGATGTTAAAGGCTGTTTCTCCACAGCTGGTACTAAGATCTGGTGGTTGCCTCTGTTAGCTACACTCTGTGAGCTGAACTCCAGGCAACATTAAATAAGATGATTGAGTTGGGAAGCTAGTCTTCTTAACCTACTAGTACAAGTCATTCAAGCAACACAGAACTCCAAATGGAAATTCAGCAAACCTGAACTTCTGGTTGTTCTTCCATTCTTAAAATGGGGGTAGTCCTCTAGACTCTAGAAGGATGCGAGAAGAATTAGATTCCTGACTGAGATATTCATTTAGTGACAGGAATACATAAGCACAGAGCCTATGTGTCTTGGAAGCATTATTGTAATTGTTCAAAATGAAGCTCTGTTAGCTGAAATTATCTATTCTACACCCTCTTGCTGGTGTGACAGGATGATGTATTTAGCATTCTTGAATTCTACATATAGAAATATTGATTGTACATCTGAAATAGGAATTATTTGCACACATAATATGTTGTACCTACAAACAGACTTAAAGCTGTGCTCCAGTGCACTCATTTCTCTGAGGCATATTTTGTGGGCAGAAGCATATCATGTATAATAAGGTGTAAATAGAATCTATTTGCTTGATCTTATGTAGGCTTCTTTAATTTTCTATGAATTCTATCTGTGATTTAAAATTAACCCCATAATATTCTATTATTTTGAAATTTTACAGCAGATTCACAATTATGCACTTTTGAATAGGGCTGTTCTTGTTCTCTGCAGTTCCCGTTGTCATCTTTCTAAACTAAATATCCAATCTTACAGTGCTGAAATGCTTTCTTTTATAGTCATTTGTACAACAATGAACTGACATGACCCCTGACTGTTTAGATCAATGATAAACTGATTATTTGTAAATCAAAATGCATGAAGAGCCAGCAGGATGAACATGGTTTCTTATATGGTATCTGGATTGTATTCCTTCTTCTACGTAAATCAGAAAAATTAACATCAAGCATGGAACTGTTCATCTTGAACTTAGATAAATGTTATCTGAATCTAGTGTTTTAAGCACGAACAACTGAAGTGTTAAGTAGCATAACCTCAGAATGATTTGGTTTCACTACTTGCTTTCAATACCTTAATTCATTTTAGTCACATATGTAATAGGATTGTAAACAAATAGGAAGCATCTTCACTATTAGTGAGTGAAATACTTGCTAAAAAAAAAGTGCAAAAGCACCATCACCACCAAGAAAACACCTTAAATCTGACAAATTAAGGATGCCTTACCTAACAATGTTAATCTATACAAAATTATTTTCATTGAATTTATTTTAGTCTGAATGGCTTATTTATTTTTATGGCTAAATTCATGTTATGGTGCACATTGCCTTTAACATATAGATCCCAGAAGCAAATTCAGGAGCTATGGCAAGATCAATCAGATCTAAAACAAAAAAGTCTAGAGCTGGAATGGAGAGCCAGGCTTCTGGAAAGATCATTTTACTCTCTGTTTTCTCTGCTATCATAACACCTACTATGCAAGTCAAGCTATTCTAAGGAATATCTGAATATTGTCCTCCACTGATGGGAAATGGAGAGAGATATCTGAATAGTTAAACAAGCCATATCATATTAGAATTCAAGAAATAGCATTGTACAGAACACACTCAGAAATTAATTACAAATTCTGATGTAATTTATTGGTTTCAAGACTTAACTAGGACTGTTTTTATCTTTAACTATCATTTTTTATGTAAAAACCATGCTATAATCATAAAATGCTGTTTCTATAAGATGTAGTAACTTTTTTTTAATTCTGCTATTAAGATATTAATGCTCAAGGTTTCAGTAATTTTTGTGTATTCATAAACTTGAAGTGTGAGTATTGATATACAGATACTGAAATATTCAGCAGAATGAAGCTTGATGAAGTGATCCCAAAACTATGCTAATGGGCGAATACACCCATTTTGCACAGTTGTCGAGCACAAATCAACATACTGATTTTGTATCCAGTCACCTATAAATCATCTCCTGGACTTGTAACTCAAGAGTTAATCTGAGCGCAGTGAGTTCAAGAGTCACAAAGAAATTTGCATCACTTTTTCTTTACTTTTTTTTTTTTAAGTTTGAAATCAACAATCTTGTGATCATTAGAAAAAAAATATATTCTAAACAGTAATTGAAGTAGAATTGATCAAAAACTTTATGAAAGTTCTGAATTTTTTGTTACTTTTCTTATTTTTTCAAGAACAGACATAACTCATTTTCAGATTTGAGAAACCAAAAAACAGGGAGGAGCACCATAGCTGAGCNCCCCGTCCCATTTGGGGAGGGGGAAGGGTGAGTGACTAACTGTGTGGAACTTAGCTATCTGCTAAGTCAAACCATAACACAGCCCTTGAAGCCTGACCATCAAACCAGGAGTATGTCCCCTCACACCTGTAAGTCCCACTTCATCTAGCATCCTTATAAATATGTGCACTTCCTGAGATCAAGGAGCACATAAGCCTTGTAAGATCAGCCTGATCTGCAGCTGTGGAATTCTATTTTGGCTGCACACATCTTGAATGTACACTTAAAAATGTGCTAGATGGATTCTCAATATCAGACTGCTTTGGGACTGACTGAAAGTCAGAACATATTATTAAGAGTGTTATCCAAATGCATGGGGCATCAACCACTCCCTAGGAAGCAAGTTCCAGTGCTGAGACTGAACCTAACTGAACTGATATCTAGTGTGAACTGCCCCTAATGCAGAATTGAGACATTCCTGTGTTTCCTGACACTCACTGCAAACCAGGTAGAAGAAATGAGTACCTTCCTCTTCACTTCCCCTCCTCAGGGAGCTGCAGAGAGCAATGAAGTAGACTCTCAGCCTCCTCTTCTCCAGACTGGACAAGTCCAAGGCCCTTGGCCTCTCCTCACAGGACATGTCTTTCCAGCCCCGTTACCAGTTCTATTGAACTTCTCTGGACATTTTCAAGAACATAAATATCCTTTTTGTACTGTGGAACCCGGAACCGCACACAATATTCAAGGTGAGGTCACATCAACACTAAATATAGTAGGAGAATCACTTCTTCTGACCAGCTGGCCATGCTGTGTGTAATGGACCACAAAATATGGTTTGCTCTCTTAGTTACCAGGGCACGCAGCTGGCTCATGCTAAGCCTGCTGTCACTAGTACCCCAGGTCCCTCTCTGCAGGGCTACTCTCCAACCACTCATCCTTCAGTCTGTGCTTGTGTCTGGCATTGCTCCACGGCAGGTGCAGAACCTTTGTTGAACTTTGTGCCATTGCTAATCACCCAGTGCTTCCATCTATCTAGGTCCCTCTGCAAGGCCATTCATCCCTCTAAAAAGTCAACAGCACCTTCCAGTTTAGTATCATCAGTAAACTTGCTAAGGATGCATTCAACTTCTGCATCCAGCAGTAGCTGTCCCAAACCTGGAATTCACATTTTTTGTTTGAAAAAATAAGCATCTTTCATTTTGGAATAAAAAAATGGTCATTTAAGAAGGAAAAGAAAAAAAGTCATTGAAGAACACATACATGTTTTTGAAGAGCAGAAATTAAGCCAATTAAAATTCAGCTATGCTACAAAGAAACAAGTATCTCCAACATGTTGTAACATTCCTGATCTTTTCTACAAAAGATTCTCAATACAAATATTTTTTTCTTAAATTTCTGTTGTAACTATGTTATTTTATCTCAATGAAGACACAGTAAAGACAGCCTGCAAAATGTATTATGTGCACTGAAAACTGTAAAGATCCCTTTTGTTTTACATAGTAAAGTATGAATAAGAGGTTCCCCCAAAAGGTCATATGCTCCATTTCCCTATCACAAAGCAAAACACATCACTCATCTGCCACAGACATGAAGAAAAAGTTCTCATGGTACAATCACTCTATTAAATAAAAACAAACAAGGAGACACTGTGCTAAAAATTATAAGGAAAACTTTATATTATCTCATAATATTCATTTATTTACAAGTCACAAATTTCTGCAATTTCTTTATTTTTTTTTCAAAATTAGTAATCATAATCCATCGCAATTCTGAAAAATTATTCCCCTCAAAATCTGTGAGAATTATGCATGTAAAGGGGATACTGTACAGGCATATGAATACCTCTGGATACAGCACAGCATTAAGCAAGAATTCTAACTTGAGGTCACAATAAAATGACCATATATCAGGCCAAAAAACCAAATAGTCATAGCTGTCATCACACTGAGTGTCAGTATTGTTTAGGTTAGTTTTCTGGTTTTTTGTTGTTGTTGTTGTTGTTGTTTTTAATTCTCAACCTGCTCATTTAAAGGCAGATGTCAGAGAGCAGGAATAGCACAGAAGTGGAGTTACCCTCCCCTTAGACATACATTAGACTATCATGCACTGAATTCAAAGAGGATTTCTCCCAGTTTATACCGGAGAGAGAAAGAAAGAACAAGCTACAAAGAAACAAACTTGATTGACTGCTGTGAAAATTATTAAACATTTAGGCCTGGCATAGAGTAAAATTACTGAAGTTCAATCTCATGTCACTGAATCATCAGAAACAAGCCACTGGTTTTATTGAAGCTTATGTGCTGCTGTGCCACCAGATCAAAGTTTGATGCAGCATTAAATGAAAGAAAAGCATTACATTATTTTTAATATAGTAACTGCAAATTCAGGTAGATTTCAAGATATGCATGTCCGCAGGAAAAGGAATTACAAGGACTTTTAATCAGCCTTTTCATTAATGCTACAGTGAGAAACAACATTTAAAGTAGTAGGTCTGACATTCCTCAAGAGAATAATTTCACTTGTAACACTTAGGCAGCAGGAGTTTCCTTATCAGTGTCAGAGTGGGTACTGTTTTAAATGACAAGTTTAATCATTTCTAAACACAACATTGACTTCCTCAGCCAAATGGATCCTCTCAGAACTGAAAGGAACATTTATGTATTCCTTCTGCACAGGATTTGTGACCTTTCCTAAGTAGCCAAATCTTCACAATTTCTCTAAAAAATCGGGAGCATGGGAATGGAAGGAGGCAGAAAATCCCAAAACCCTAACTGGCCACAGTTTTAAGTTATTTATAGTAGTACCTGTACTCATCAGCTTTAAAAAAATATGTGGTAGCGGTCTCATTTCAGCTTTTTGAATATTGTGCGTTTTCAGATTGTGATACTATATGTTTCGATTTACCAGGTTTGATTACTTCCAATTTATTGTAATGACAGTTAGATCTGCAGCTGCTGCCCAGACCAGGAACTGTACAAAACACAAAAAACATCCTGTGAAATAAGCTGCTGCTCTAAGAAAGCATGAGGAGTTAGGCCATGACTGCTTGAGGAGGGGAGGGCAAATGAAGGAAATAGTGAGTGGGATCTGCCTGAACTAAAGGTGGAAGAGGAAAGTATGAGGTATCTGCTTCAAAACTGCTGCATGTGACAATCCTTCTATGACACGTTAGAGGAGAGGGTGGTCTATGATGCACTAATGCAGGTGGCAATCTCTGGAGAATGTGGTGGTGACAGGGGAGTGCTGGCTGTGGCCCACTCTTTAGAAGGTTAAAGGACAGCTTCACCTCTGGCATAGCAGATGCTACTGGGACAGAAGAGATTGTTCTGGAAGGCTCAAGAAGCTCAATCCATCCTCATTCTTCCAAACTCCTCTCAAACATCCTGAGCAGAGGCAAAGCCCAAAGGCAATGTCAAGTTTCAGAAGAACCCTGTGTGCATCCCAGGCAGTGGAACATGTAATGCTAAAAATGCCTACTGTGAGAGCAAGTCAAAAGTAGACACAAGGTGGATATTCAAGATATTTATGGAGGAACATAAACTTAAGATTAATAGGCATTTGCTTGTTCCTAAATGTAATCTCTTTTGAAAGAACTGTTTTCTAGGGATTGAACTACTGCTGTTTTCAAAACCACACTTTTGACTGGCATGACAGTGTCATTTCCAAGATTGTGGACCAATTATTTGATATCAGTATATATATTAACAATAGAAAATCCCAAAATTATTACATCGGGCAATAAAACAGACAGGATTTTTTTATGCAACATTTGTGTGAAACAACCAATGGAAGTATTTCCCCAAGGTCTAATCTCTGGTAAAATGTTGTGTAGCAACAGAGCTGATTTTATAGCATAGTACAGTATATGGATAGTCAATTGAGATGACAGCTGAAGGGTAAACACTTCTGGTTGAAAGTTTGTGCAATAAGATGTGTTTTCTTTTGCTTTTGGTTTTAATTGGAACAATATGGACTTTAATCCTGAAATTATAGCATTCCTGTATCTTTTTGCCTCATCAACTCTCCACCTCATTTCAAATTCTGCCAATTCAAAGTGGTTTTTTTTTCTTCCTAACTTGTACTTCTTAATTTTTCTCCTTTTTGTTATATTTCCCCATCGAACTTGGTAATTGCATCATTGGGGATTTGATTGATATGCAAAATTCCATACTGAACATTTTATTTCATCTAGCCTCACTATTACAAAAGAAGCCCAAACTCAATTTACTCATTACAATAGCATAAGTAGAAGGTTGTGAACATTCTGGATATGAAAATCCCCTAATTTAGGAAAGTTCTGAAAGCTTTCCACTATATCTTGTTGATATGCTGATAATAGCCTTAATTCTGCTGGTCTAAACCTGTCACGAACTTTAGCCCAGACTTGATGCACATGAACAATCAAAAAAAAAAAAAAGAAAAAAAAGAAAAACGGAAAACAAAAACCTCTGATCAAAAATGTCTGCAAGTTTTGAGGAACAGAAAAAACTAGATGCAACTTGCTGCCTGGAGACGTGTCTTTTAGTAAAGCTAGCTGACAAGACACAGGAACTAAAATCCTCTTCAGTCTTTCTAAATATATGAGAATCTGCTGTACCTGCAAAATTCTTGTGTTGCTGAAGTCCCATTAGCCAATTATAAATGCCAGTACTTTATGCTTTCTCTTGTTTTGCTTCGAATTCTCAGCTCAGCATTGTACAAACTTGATTCAAGCTGCTGTATAATCCTGTTATAAATTCATTGCCTTTTCATTTAAAGCCTTCAGTTTAATTCTTCCCTGGATGGATCTGTCAATTCATTCACACTGAGTAGCTGCACAGGGGCTTTATTTCTGGCTTTTTAACGTGCCAGTCACGGATAGACAGAAGATCCAACTGTAGTATCTTGAGTGAGCTTCTACAGCACAAATGCTCACACAACTGCGAGAGTCAAACTTCATTTCATCTGCTGAGGCTTTGGTTGACACTAAGATTAAGTGCTTAACAAATGCAATGGTCTGCTCTGTTACCATTCAAGAGTTTCTTGCTTCACCATGCTAAGAAAGAGAAATGAAGGACAGTCTGACTGTCTAACATATTCTCGAGCATTGTTTGTGATCAAGAGGCAGGCAGGGTGAGGAGATTTGAGATCAGTCATACAAAATATCCAAATCTATACCCGCAGGAACCCCATCCTTTGGACACCAAAGCATCTTATTTTCAGACTGCTCAGACTGCTGCTAACATCATCTTCCAAACTTCTGATAAAAAAAACAGACAAAATTCTAAGTAAATGTAGTGGTAAGTGAGAGTTTTTGATTATGTTGGAAACTTGTGATTTTATGTCAAAGTAAATCCTTGTGTCATCATTTTTCTCTTTCTTCTTCTAGCATTTAACATCCTTATAGGTGATTTTATTTTATTTTATTTTATTGTTTTGTTTCCACCTTGTGGAATAACTTTCTTGTTTACTTTTTAGCACTGACTACCTCCATTTGATCTGATAAAATAAAATCTTTTCTACTTTGTTCTTCCTCTTAGGGTAAATAGAAAAATGAAAGTGTTTTTAAGTTGCTGATAAAAGCTAAAAATATAATGCCTCCTGTGCAGTGCAATAGTTTAAAGCATCATCTTCTACACCTTTGTTAGAAGATTAAAACAGCAACTCTACAGGAGTATATAAAAAAAAAAGAGCTCATCTTATATACTCATGATTATGATGGTTGTTATTAAAATGTCACATCCCATCAACGAGTAAACAAGCAGCTATGCCTAGATCATATTACCTATTGTGACAGCTGTTAATAGTGTGGTAATGACTCTCCTGCGGGCAATAGAACAGATAAGAAAATGATTGAAGCTCCGTGGGCTTACTGCACATTTACAGGTGATTCTGCAACAAGGTAGACAATCTCTTAAGCCTGAACAGCCTGTTGGCTCAGAGTTAATGAGTGTCTAAGCAGCAGTCTGAGCTGTATGCTATCGATCTTTCATGAGTAACAAACTTGATTTTAATATTGTTTAAAAAAATGCAAATTAAGTAGTCTGAATGAGAATGATTCTTTAAAGGTGAACTGCAAATGGAGAAAAACATCTGTGTCTCTGTTTCTGATAAATAGTTTGATGGCTGGTTGGAGGTGCGAGGGCAGATTTGGTTGCTTTGTATATGAAAAGGATGCATGCTACCAAAATTATCAAGAACATCTAATCCAGTTTTCTTCCCCTGCATACACCTGTAGAGTAAGTACAAAGATGCATCCCTATGCAATTAGCGTGCATTCACAGACTTTCCTTGTTCATTGTCTTTCAGCTTGCTAACACAGCAGACATCATGCAAGGAGGAAATAATGCCACGTGTCCTATATTCAAATTACTAGGGATGATAATTTCTGAAACTGCAATTAGAAGTCATGTCCTGGAGATCTCCAAGTAAATGAGAAGCCAACATGTTTATGCTTGCCAGCCAATACTACAAAGAAGATAAGGTCAATATTTGAACCTTAGAATCTTAATTAGCTAATCACAGTTGGCATTTGTTTGAAGCACAGATCCATAAAAAAGACAAAACACACAAAAATGAAATAAGATAATGATGTGATACAGTGGGATTAATATTTTTTTTTAAAAAAATATTTTTCAACTGTACTTTCTGACATGTTTTTTGCAAATCTACTTCTGAACTCAATGGGATTCATTTAAATAATTTAACAGAAACTGAGATTTTAGTATCACTGATTTTAAAGCTTAATATTAAGGAAAATAAACCCTAGAATGTGTGCTTTTGTTTTGAAAAACACCAAGAAGAGATCTTCTAAGTGCTAACATATTGCTACTGTCAAAGCATCCTTTACTATTTGCTGCAAATTACCTAGAAAACTAGTCTGTTTTCTTTTTCCATTGTCACAGCTATTTAAGGATGCATTGAAAGATATTAGTATCTGGAGCAGTTTATAGAGGCATTTTGACTGAGAGAAAAAGAAAACTTTTTGGTAAATCATGACGTATTTATTAAGGAGATGCCGATTCTTGAGATCATTCCTATAAGAAGTTTAAGACTTTTGAACAATTTCATATTGCATGATATGAAAAAGCATTATGAGTGACTACTTTTTCTTGAACAATGTAAGATCTGGTTTTAAGAGCAGATGAAGAAATGTCTTCAAGGTACTATATTGTGGTAAAATCCAATTTCCATAGTATTGAAAGATTCTGTGGAAGACAAGGGCAAAAAGGAATTTATTTTATTAAAAAATATCTAAATGTTTTATTTTAACTTACCTATATATAAAAAATATATAAAATACTGTTGTTAACATGAAATATGCATTTACTAAAGCACTGACCTGACATTTCCACTACATGTTTTCAACAGCATGGTAGAAAAGGCAATCTGAAGTGTTTAAACTTACCTGGACCAAAATATTTTGGAATTTCAATCCAAAGATATTCAGTACAAAATTTAGTGTCATGGTTTGAAAATAAATCACCTCTTCAAATAGTATGTCACACACTTTTTAGATTATCAGGTAAAACATGGTTGCATGCACTTACGTGTACTTTATCCCTTCATACACATACAGAGGAAAGTGTTTTGCATTTTACATCAAATTCACAGTACTACTTGACTTGGAGATGCTATTTCTTCTCCAACAATAGGCTGGTTTCTACATTGTTACTGGTAAGTAACATAAGTGTCTGCTTCAGTGTTTACTGAAGATTGAGCATTTGCTCTTCCTTGCAGAAATGAGTATGTACCTGGATATGCAATTTTTCTCAAATTTAAATGTCATTCTTCACAAAATCTTTACTTACATTCCTCAGATATTATTCTCAGTTCATACAGACTCAGTGTTTGGTACACACAGGCACCTCTCTCCTCTCTTCTCCCCAAATCCTGCCTTCACGAGGTGCAGAAAGCTTGCCTACGCAGTGCTCAGCCCACCAGGCTCATTCCTTTTCCCCCAGGTTTCCTCTCATGCAGCAACAGCTCCTGACACTCAACTCATTTGCCTCTGCTGCTACAGCTAGATTTACTTAAATAATTGAAATTCATTTTTTGTGTAAATCTTTTTTTCCCTTTTTTATTCCCCCTATCTCAGTTAGGAAATAAGTAATAGCATTAAACACCTGTGCTATACTCATCATTCTTAATGACGTACAGGGAAGAAAAGGAGTGAAAACACTGAAGGCCATGGCAAGCCTTTTAACAGCTGGCCATAGGTTCAAAATGTAAGAAGCAAAAAGCAGCAGCACAATTTTTTTTTTGCCACTGTTGCCATTCAGCAATTAATCTCTACAGCTCTTATTTTGTCATTTGACTGATTTGAACGTGCCAGTGCAATGATGTCTGGAAACTGGAAACTATGAGTAAGCTCGTTCTACCACCACATCTTTTCACACCCTGCAGAATACACATAAAACAGTATGGGAGTGAATTGTATAAATATAGGATGTAAGCAATGGTGCCTCCCACTCCTTAGACTCCAAAGTTTCCCAAGGCCAACCTCAGACTCTCAGCACTCCAAAGAATTTCAATGCTGCCTCTGCTTGGAAATCTAATGATGGGAAGGACCGTCAAGCAGGGTGAGAAAATTCCCTCCACGCATGGTGCTTTGAAGCAGGATCCAGTTATCCATTTTTGACACAAGCCACAACAATCTCTTTCCAAGGACTGTGTAGGAGCTAGGCTAGATGCTCTCAGCTGAGAATGTCTCTGTTTATGTAAAAGCTTCTTGGCCAATCTTCTGTTCTGACTGATGGTTTCTCTAACTGAAGTCATTTCAACCCTTCCATCTCTCATCATCATGGTTTTTATAACTTTGTAAGATTGCATACGTGAATGCTTGAGTTCTGACATGGAGTAATGAAAAAATATGCAAACAAATCACGCTTCACCAGCTGAAAAAGAGAAAAAAATACAAAATAGTTATTGGAAAAGGTAAAAGTAGAAAAGTGTTGAGATGAGTATGACAGGAAAATGGAAGATGAGAAAAAAACCAAAGAAATAGTGAAGGTCCCCTCAAGAGTGAAAACCACAGGTATTAACTCAAATATCTGCTGGTTGCTTGAACTGTCCTAAGAAGCTAATGTAGTAGTTTCAAAATAACCAGGAGAACACTTACAGCATGGCATTTATAAAGGTGAACAATATCTTTACTTCAGTGAATAGTACAGAATAACTCAAACAAAACAAAACAAAACAAAACAAAACAAAACAAAACAAACAAAAAAACCACTGAAACCTGGCCATTTGCATTTAGTAACTTTAATAAGGTATTTTCTCAGTGAGAATGTATCAAACTGACACTTTTCTCCCAAAAGGCTCACATTTCTTCATTTTACACTAAACGTAAGTTTAAAATGACATTAAAATTTTCAGTATCCATACATCACATTGTGTCAGGCATCATGACTCATTACTCAAACATCCCACTCATTCAAATAAAATTATTTACAGTCTTTACCTCTTTGTGGTCTTTAATTATAAAATCGTATCAGCTGGTAATCGTATATTTTGGTTAAAGAGAATGATGTCTTGAAGTACCACTTTTACAATTAAACATTCAACTAGGCTTATAGATATATTGTATAAAATGTATGTAGGTTGTTTCAAATGGAAAAATTTAAGTGAGTCCTGCCACCTTAAATACTATCTTCTGTGTTTTGCATGCATTGGAAATTAGATAGAGGGACTTCTTTATCGGACATATTCTTGTGAATCAGAAATAATTATGATATCCATTCTACTATTCTCCTTTGCCACATGAAACATACAGCTTAAGGCTTAAAGCAACTGCGGCTATTATGGAAGGCAATAAAAATTTGATTGTACAAACATTTTTTGAGGCCTTCCCCTAAATCTAGATTGAACTGCAAGCTACTCTGAGGCTTTCCACTTGCTAATTCTGCTGAAGAGCCATAAATCAAGACCAGAAAAGTAGCCTCATACTTTGATTTATTACTCCTTATTTAATTAAATGACAAATGCACCTTGATGAAAAGTTGGAAAGCAATAGAAGTATAAATGCTGTGGGACAGATTTGAACTGACATGAATTAGGAGTCTATCACACTTATTCTAGTGGATTTATGCTAACTGTTGTTATGCAGGGATTTAGCTCTCCATTTCTTAAACAATCAAGAACAAAAAATATTTATGATTTTATGTAGTTTAGGTGAATTTACCGTTTAATACCTTGTTGTTTCCTTCACAGATTCTTTGCATAATGAAATAAATTGTCACAACTTAAAATAACTCTTCAAAACAAGAAGAAAATATACCAAAAAAACCCTCAGCCTACTTGTAAATTAATGAGCTGAAACTATCAGATTAGAAAAGGTTAAATAGTTAACATCTAAAATGATGACTTCCATACCTTTTATCTCTTTGTGTATGATGAAACTAAGCATTATTTTCTAGAAAGTGGTGCAAAACACTCAAAGGAAAATTTTACTTGTTAATAATAAAAAAAAATGATTAATAATACTGCATCAAAAGGTTCTTCCCCGATACTAATTGTAATGTATCTGCTTGTTTTACTTCATTTACTCTCTGACTTCACATATGAAATCTATCATCATCTACATATCTGCTGTCTAGAAGCAGAGAAATCTTAGACTCGGAAAAAAAAAAAAAACTTAGCCATTAAGGCAAAAATTACCTTTTTTACATCATTATTTCCACAGTTTCTGCAAAATGGAATTCAAATGCTATGGTAGAAATTTCAAGTTTGTCAGCAAACCAGATATTGGGCTGCATTCACAGGGTCAGGAATGTACTTCTACCAAGAAAATCAAGGATTTACTAGGAGTCATATTTCAAGAAATACAGAAACCAAAAGTCTATCTTGTACTTTTGGCTTTACTGTGTGACTGACTGTACAGCTGGAATAGCATAACACCTTGCATAGTGCTGAAGACATAAGTCAAGGGTAGGTTTTGATATGTGGTAATAATATATTGTATAAATATTAAATAATATATAATTACATGATAAAACTAATTATAGACATTAATATAAATCACGAATAATTATTATTAATAAATCATAATTGAGTAATCAATATTTTATTGGTAATAAATCAATGCAGCTAAGTAGTCAGTATTTGTATCAAGACGATTGAACATTGTCTTTTAGTCCTGATCCATTTATACTGCTTTGTGCATGTCTTAAAAGAATATACTGACTAGTACACTTCAGTAAAATAGCGTATTTCCTCCCTGCTGTCCCATTCAAGGGGGACAAGCCCCAGCTTTATTTGAATGCAGATAGGTGCTGCTATGCAAAGTTCACTCTAGTCTTACTGTTAAGTTATGGATTATTCTGACTTCTGATTTAAAGGATTCTGGTGTTCTGAAGCGTAAGCTTGAAAATTTAGCAGTACATGCAAGTACATGCATTAAGGGTCATGCCGAGGTTTCTGACTATGTTTTACATGAAAGCAGATTTTAGGAAATGTAAATCATCTTTACATAGGATTGATTTACACAGGCTGTTATGTTGTCTGTTATTCACTTTCTCTTCTTTACTCACAGGCAGAATTATTCCCCATTTCTTGTGAAGATCCCATTACACAACTCAATGTGAACCTGCTACTATAAGGCCAAGAGTAATTTAGTTGGATATTTTGTAATATTTAACATCTCACCTGATTAGTGCTGAAACTATAATCTCAACTGAAATTCTAGGTTTAGATTTCTCTGTCAGAATTGTAATTGTTTCATTTCTGAACCAAAAATTGCCACTGAAATAGATGGCATGCCTTCCAGCAACATCTAGTCAGCCCACTTGACTAAGCTATTTAGTTTTTTGGGGGGTGGCACTATGTAGTTTCTATGCTTTCACTACACAGCTGGGCTAGGAAAACCTGATCTTTTTTAAAATGACCAAAAAGCAAAGATAAAAATCAGCAAATGAAAAAGTCCTTTCAGCTTTCTCTTAGAAATGCAATTCATATTGAATTAAGAGACCTTTAGTTTGAATTTTTTCATCTTTCTTCATGCTAGTTTCTTTATTCTGTGGTTCCTAGTGTGATTCAAAGTAAGAACAGTTGCTCATTAAGTTGTAATGTACTGCAGACTTCACTCACACACTATCGCTGTCAACTCTGAAGTACAGAATCAAACATGGAAATTCAAACCGCTTGTTATAACAAGTGTAAATCATAACAAATCAAAACAGGAGGTAGCATACAGGAGGTAAAAGAAATGCACTATTACATTGACTTCATCTTGGTACAGAGTATGACTATAACATAAGTCAGAAGTTTGTTCAAATATTCTTATTTATAGGCAGTTAATATTTGTAACTAATTCAGATAAACATTTCAGCAAGGTCCTTTTCAGACATGAAACATATTGTAGGCATAAAATCTTATTTGTATGTGTTAGTTAGCAGTAGATAATGAAAATGACTTTGGTGTTACACCTATATGACATGCATTTTATTTGGCTAATACATAATAGGCATCCCTACCTTTAATCTAGTATTTTATGAAATAGTTAATATAAAGTTCACGTGAAGTAAGAAGTAGTTATCATTGTCTGGAATGACAACCTACAACAATTTGTACTCCTACAGTAACTGGATGTGAAACATAATGAGTCCTGAAGTTGTGTTAAGATTATTTTTAAGATGATATAACTGAATGCATTGTAAGTGAAAATTGTAGCTTCTGTAAAGCTACATGTTTAGACAACTTTCTGAAACACAACAGTGACGCCCTGTAACATCCATATTTTAGATCAGCAACACTGGAATGTTCCTCTGATCTTGGAGTTATAGCAAGTACATTATAGTACAGTGGGATAGAGTAAGATGATAGATTGCTGCATTTATCCTGCATATTAAATTTGCTGATTATCTATGATCCAATGTATTTCAGCTTTCTGACCATCTGTTAGAAAACCTTGGAAGCTTCATTATTAGGCAATTGCTTCATAATTATTCTGAGAATATATCTAATGTAAATTTTATCATTTAAATTATAATTTATTGAAGAAGTTTTTAGTCTACTTGATTTTTGCCTAATTGTTCTCAGGCAACATCTGCTACATATGAATAGTAAAAAATACATATGAAGCCTCATAGGCATCAAGATTCTTCCTGGTATTCAGTAAACACAGCAAATAACCAGTAGCAGTTGGTATACACACAGAAAAAGACACTAAACATATTGAATACCCTCTTCCAGCTGTTGATGCAGAGATTTAGCCTAGGGAGCTGTTTACAAAGGTATTTGGCTATTTTACCATCTGTTATTTTCTGATTCTGGGTTCAGTCCTGCTTGTAGTCAATGTGATTCTTCCAAATCAAGTCTATAGAAGCTAATTCCAGAGGCATAGCTGGAATCAGTTACTTTAATCAAATGGTAGGAAATTGAGGCTCCTTAAAGAAATCTGTAAGTATTAAATGCTCAAACCTGGCAGAAAAATTCAAGTTTCTTTAAGTACTACCTTTTCTGAATTAAATACTTTTTTTCCTTCCTGTGAGACATTTAGTCTTCTTGTTGAAGAGGAAAACTTCTTACTATTTCTTACTGCTTAAAGCTTTAAGCCTTTGGCTAAACATTTACTCTGTAAATGGAACTCTTCACCATTTATTTAAAAGGAGTTTAAATTTTTTCTTCCAGTTGAAAGAGTTAGATAGTAGAGAACTGCTGAAGAACATAAAGAAAGGCTGTATTTAACCCAGCTTGACTGCATGTGCGACATTTTATAAACTAATTCTAGTATTCCACTGAAAAAGATGGTAGCATCCACTACTCGAAAGAAAGTACAAAGGAACAAAAAAAAGGAATTATTTAAGGATATGTGGAAAACTTTTCTAAGTATAATGGGTACCTGAGTGCTTCAACATTTTTACATGCTGGAGATATTTCTCTTGCAGTGTGCTACGCAAGTAAAAAAAGAACGTAGAGGAAACATGAATTCTGAGATAAAACAGTAAAGGCTAATATATATTCTTGTATGCAATATGAGATGGATGTAAGCATTTGGCTTTGGAGTGCAAACGGTAGTTATAAATAAAATATGCTAAAATGTGGAAGTGAAAAAACAAGAGAATCCAAAGCAATACTTCTTTATGCTTTTCTGAAGCCATTCTAGAAAGTGACCTGACACCATATATGTGCTTGAGGTTATGGACAGAAATTTCATTAGAAATGTGATGGAAGGTTGACTAATATTAGAAAGGAGACAAAATTTTTCACAATGTGACTGATAGAAAAGGAATACCAGTGTTGCAGTATGGAGAAATAGGAATATCTGTAAGAAATTAGTGACAGGGTTGTTTCTAAGTATCATTTGGCTATTGCTAATACTACTAGTAATACTCAGTTATACTTAGATATTCCTAAGATCAAAAGGAATGAATTATTTTACTTCTCTGAGTTTCTGTCAGAAATAGATTAAGCTCAACCAATCTAAAACACCGCTGTCAAAACCAAAATGTCTGGCAGAAAAATTCTGAGAAGCTTAGAGGACAGCTTGGATCTGGGAACTGTGATATCTCCTGGGGACATATACAATTTAAGACACTGGACCTCTTATTTTTGCCTTCAATTTATCAAGGTTTATATGAAATTTTCATTCTTTTGTGCTACTCTTTGATAAATTTAAAGATAAATCTGTCAAAAATCTTTCTTCCTTTAGAAGTGATTATGGGTTGTAATCGAGTCATAACTCCTGGCAATTTCTCTAGACTAAGGAGATTAAATCTCCTAAATAGCTTGCATAAAGGCATCTTTCCCACAGCTATGATTCCTATAAAGTTGCTTTCCATTCTGAAGTCTCAGCATTCTCCAGATGTCCTTCTCATACCTCTATGTCCCAAAAATGGTATCTATACTTTCTTGAGGAGAAAGACTTGCCACCATCCCGCATCCAGTTTTCGCTTGCTTCCAGCATTGAATTAGCTGTCTGAACAAAAGCAAACAGCTTAGAAAATAATGGATGCAATAAATCGTGCCAAGTCAACTCTCTCGAGCTGTATCAGTTGAACTTTTCTGGTTTGTTTTTCAGCCTTTTCGGTAAAGCTTTCCCCAGTAGATAAATTAAACGTTTAAGCTTTCTACAGCAGTACTTCTGAGGGGTCTTGACTTCTCCGGAAATGTAAATAAGCAATCTTTATTGAATTTGAAATATATCTTGAATTGGTTTCTAAAGTAAAGTTTAATCTCCTTGAAGATAAAAGAGTAACAGAAATCGCCTTTATTCTTACAAGGCCTTATAATATAATTGTATATGGGGTAAGAATTTCCATTTACTACTCCCAGGATACCAACTGATGCTACCACCTTAAAGGTGGTTCTTTCCTCAGCTGCTAGCAGGGTAGAATTGAACTTATAAATATGTATGCACATGTGCCATGTATGGTAAGGAGCATCATAACGTCTGAATACACATCACTTGTTATTTGCTACAGAAATGTATTAGTCTGGACAGAGCCACAAGTACATCTCCACTATTCATCTGTAAGCACCTTCAAAGCAAACTTTTCATTGGAGAACAAAACTCATTTGCTTGTAAATAACGAGAGGAAAAAGTCCGTTGTAAACGAGAAAGTTTTCTACAGATAAAATAATTTTCATTCAGATATCTAGAAATCTTACAAGTTCTCACTGAAGTTCTTTTATGCCAATGGAAAAGTAAGGATTAGAATTAAATTAGAATTAAGATCATCTCCTTAGGACAAAACCAAGAGTATTAGATCTCATGAGAAAACTTTCTTTGTGAATCATTAATGTAATTGTAAAGTGAGGCTCATACTAGAATGGCCATTTAATTGCAAAGCTTCTTTACAGGCCCAATTAAAACTTCTTGTCTACACACTGACAAATCCATTACTAATAAAGCATGAAGGAAGTATTTCCAGTTTATCAGTATGACAACACTCGTACTAATTCTGTCCTAGTAGAACCTGAAAAAAGAGATGTACTAATACTTTAAGTACTTGTTTTAGGATCATGTATGCAATTCAGACTCAACAGACAAGTTTGGTAAACATTTCTTGCTCTCTGGCTCCCTTTAATAATCAATTTAATGTCGTTTGTGCTTGTAAAATGGAAGTGTCTTAAGGTCCATTGACCTCTTAAGGATAAAGTAAAAGAACGGGCTAAGACTCTGCTTTTATTTTAGCCTAGCTGGAGAATTACAATTGTTTGACCATCCAAACAGACATCTTTTCAATATGAAGAAAAACATAGGTAGCTCCGAAAGAAATGCCTCCTATTTATTTCCATGGAAACTACAACAGATACAAAGAACACGATAGCACTATTTGATAGAGCAAATTCTCAGCTACAAAACACTCCTTTCCAACATAGTCATCACTGTTAGCTGTGCATTTTCACCAGGGATGAATGAGAGCCTGCATGCGGAGCTTATACAAATCTGCACCAGCAAACGTGACCCACTGTTGCTGTCGCTACTGCTGAAACGTACCACCACCACCTCACTGTGCTCACATCCACTGTTTGGTTTCCATAAACATTCAGCAAGCATTGATGAATGTCAGTGGGTGCGATTTTTTCCGCATGGAGATGTTCAACTCCACTCCTTTGCTTCATCCTCACTTCCATGCCAGACGCCATTATGTCAGACTGCCCCTCTGCTGCTATCTGTCATACAGCAACAAAATGTAATGAGATATCGCAGAAAGGTTCATTCTCTATTGCTATACCACCAACATCCACCAACATAATAAAATAGGAAGTATTACTTTTGGAACAGCCCTTCTAGATGAGGAGAGCAAAGTATTGCAGTTTTTTTTTTTTCTGAAGATGAAAGATTGAACAGATTAAAAGTGAAGCTCTGTGAAGTCCATAAGCATGAGCTGAAAAAATATTTTGAACGGAGCTCAAGAGACTTTCTAGTATTTGCTCTGATGAGTCTGAGAACAGAACCTGGGCTTGTTCCAGTCCAGCGCTTTTCTACAGAAACTCTTTTCCTTTGCACATAGAGCAAAGACTATAGCCATCTAATAATGGCTCATTTCACTGAACTTCTATAAAGACAACTTTCGAAGTCTCTTGTAATTGCATATCCTAATATACAGAATATACTGAACAGCACCTGTTTGTAACATCATCCAGCACTCATTCCTAGTTTTCTCCCTTGTGAGTAGTTTAGTCATCCCAAGCACCATCTGGCAATATCCCCTCCATGCAGACTTACATATTCCCTTTCTCATTTTAAGATAACCCCTCCTTTTCATCTGCGAACTTAAAAATAACCGGCATTTGTTTTTGTGAATCACTCTGAAAAACAGTGCAGCAGCTTCCCCTGCTGGCCGCTGAGGAGATCGGCTAGCAGAATTCCCTCGCGTCACCTGCTACCAGCCCTGTTGCTACACAAATGCACAAAATGAAGCCAAAGAGAGCAACACAAAGCCAGTAATGTCAGCATTTTTCACAAGGTAACAGTTCATCAGTGAATACTGAGATGTTTAGCACCTGTCATTAGAGAAGTAGTAAGTGATTTGAAATGCTGTTTAGATATGCTCTGAGGTATTTTGTAGCCATTTTAATATACTGGCTACGCTTGCACGAACCTGTTAGTTTGTCAGTACGTCATTATATTTTAACTATACGACTTGTTATAACAGACCTCCTTTCCTCTTTTGTAGCCAAAAACATTGTGTTAAAGCAACTAAAAATGTCTACATGGGTTTTCATGCTTTGTTTCAACAATAAAATTGTTCTAATCCCTCTTCAGAATAATTTGTGAATATTAAATTATGTAGTTCCTACCAAAATTAATGGGAATCATACATCATCCTCTGCTGCATAGCTTGGGAAGTATCATCATACTCTTACATGGATAAGATGTGACATCACTGTCTGCAGGACAATACACTCTCAAATATTCTGTCTTCTGCAATAAAGCACATAGCAAATCACCTGTACTGTCTAATATCTCATGCAAGGTCAGGCCAAACATTTCAGGTAAACTGTAGATTCAGCTACTATGCAATTTTTGAAGCCTTTGGTAATCATACAATCAGCTGTTTATTCCTAGTCTTTGGGCTAGTAACTGATCATGATTATTGTTAAGGGTTGGGCACTGTCCAGTTTAATCAGGTGATTACCAGAAAGCTTTAACTATTATTTTTTATGTTTATTAGTACATCTTTATGACCTCATTCATTTAAAGCTGCAGAAGATGTGGAGGGAAATGACAGAGTCAGTTATTTGTTTCCTGCTGATAATGAAAAAGTAAGAAGAAATTGCATTTTTCTATTTATTTTAAATGCCATTTTTACTTTACAGTGCTGAACTCCAGATGTCTTGTTTCTGGCAATACTATTTCAAAGCCACTTTGAAAATAGGAGGGTCCTTGTAGTCCCCTCCATCAGCCAAAAGCAATGAAGCATTACAATTCTCTGCCCATTCTATTAATAGACTCGCAACTGAAGCAGAAGAAATTCAAGGGCTTTTCTTTCCTGACATATTTTACAGTATCTCTAAGCAACATAGCACAAACCAAGGTGCAAAGCTTACATGTCTTGTCAATGAAGTAGGGCTTTTGTTTTAGAAGCTGAAAATTAATTACACATATTGCCTATTTCCTCTAGTAATATCTAAGAGTAACATGGTCTCAAGTATTGTAGCACTTCTCCAGTGCACTAAGTATCCCACTTAGCACTTAGCGACAGAAAAAATATTGTGACAGTTAGTTTCCACAAAGCTAATATGATCTTATTCATACTTAAGTGAAGGGATTTTCTTCTGCAAGAACAAGAAAAGTCAAATGATAAGGTGTGGGTAGGGTCTCAGAATACAGCTTGAAAGAAATAAAATAATGGTGGCTTGCGACAACAGAATAAGTGTAGTGGAACAAACATCCTGGTTTTTTAGACATCTTTTCTTAGACATTGTAAGACATCTCTACTTTCTTTCTATATATTAGATAAATAATCAATGCTTGTGGCACTGTCTATGACTTCTTTTTATAATAGAGTGTTTGCTGTGATAGGCAGAAGTTCCATCCAGGATCTCACTGTAAACCTATATAAAATACAAAATAGCCCAAATATATTCTGGTCTGTTTTGGTTTTTGCTGAATCTATTTTTCCAACCCCTGAAGTCAGTGTCTGCCTTTGCAGACATATCTACGAGTTTGTTCCACTTCCCTTTCTATTTAGCTATCTTTAAGCTACAGGTAGATTTTAGGGCAACATTTTGGATGACTCCAGACATTCTCATTGGTTTCCAGTGTTTCAAAGGTTTGAAAATGTGTGGGGTTTTTGTTATTTTTTATATGTAAAATGCCAGATGAATATCCCATTTTGAAACTGGAAAACACAAACACATTTTTATTTCATAGAATCATAGAATCATAGAATGGTTCAGGTTGGAAGGGACCTTAGAGATCATCTTGTTCCAACCCCCCTGCCATGGGCAAGGACACCTCCCACTAGACCAGGTTGCCCAAAGCCCCATCCAGCCTGGCTTTGAATACTTCCAGGGAGGGAGCATCAACGACTTCCCTGGGCAACCTGTTCCAGTGTCTCACCACCCTCACAGGGAAGAATTTCTTCCTTATATCCAGCCTAAATCTACCCTCTTCCAGTTTATAACCATTACCCCTTGTTCTGTCATTATCTATCCTTGTAAAAAGCCCCTCCACAGCTTTCCTGTAGGCCCCCTTCAGGTACTGGAAGGATGCTATCAGGTCCCCCCGCAGCCTTCTCTTCTCCAGGCTGAAGAGTCCCAACTCTCTCAGCCTGTCCTCGTAGGGGAGGTGCTCCAGCCCTCTGATCATCCTCGTGGCCCTCCTCTGGACCCGCTCCAACAGCTCCACATCCTTCTTGTGTTGGGGGCCCCAGAACTGGACACAATACTCCAGGTGAGGTCTCACGAGAGCAGAGTAGAGGGGCAGAATCACCTCCCTCGACCTGCTGGCCACACTTCTCTTGATGCAGCCCAGGATGCGGTTGGCCTTCTGGGCTGCAAGCGCACACTGCCGGCTCATGTTGAGTTTCTCGTCAACACACACCCCCAAGTCCCTCTCCTCAGGGCTACTCTCAAGCCATTCTCCGCCCAGCCTGTATGTGTACTTGGGATTGCTCCGACCCAGGTGCAGGACCTTGCACTTGGCTTTGTTGAATTTCATGAGGTTGGCATGGGCCCACCTCTCAAGCCTGTCCAGGTCCCTCTGGATGGCATCCCTTCCCTCTGGCGTGTCGACTGCACCACACAGCTTGGCATCATCTGCAAACTTGCTGAGGGTGCATTCGATCCCACTGTCCATGTCACTGACAAAGATGTTCATTTAGGCCAGAGTGATCCACGTCTCTATGAAAATAGGTTTTCCAGTACCTGAAGGGGGCCTACAGAAAAGCTGAGAAGGGACTTTTTACAAGGACAGGTAACGATAGGACTAGGGGTAATGGTTATAAACTGAAAGCGGGTAGATTTAGATTAGATAGAAGGAAGAAATTCTTAGCTGTGAGGATGGTGAGACACTGGAAAAGGTTACCCAGAGAAGTTGTGGTTGCCCCCTCCCTGGAGGTGTTCAAGGCCAAGCTGGATGGGGCTTTGAGCAACCTGGTCTAGTGGGAGGTGTCCTTGCCCATAGCAGGGGGGTTGCAACAAGATGATCTCTAAGGTCCCTTCCAACCTGAACCATTCTATGATTCTATGATGTGATTCTATGAAAATACAGATTGTAGCAATATTAATCAAATTTGGAGCACTTATTGCAGTTTTTGGAAGAAATATTTTGGAGAAGGTACCAAGAAAACAGTTAATAACCATGTTTAAATTCTAGGTAATATTTCTTAACAATGGCTTATTTAAATTTCACAACAAAGTAGTCCTCCCACAGTGCCTGTTAATGAATGAATTCAAGTCAAGGCTTTCTTGATTTTATCCTTTTATACATGAATTTGTTTTCCTTTAGAGTAAAAAGGAAATATTTAAGACAAGTTCTGTGAGGTCTCTAGAAAGCATATGAATTAAATACATACCTGTCTACGCCATCACTTTAATGATGTAGCTGTGACTTGTATTTAATGTATAAAAGGTTAAAATCAAGAACATCTTGGAGGAGGAAAGTAAGACAGAAAATGTCTTTAAGTAATTCTTCAAAAGTTACAGTGGAACTGCTTGTACAGCATGTCATAGGGAACAGCTCATAATGCTTTACTCATTAGGTCTTATTAGAACTCAAGCCTTACTGAAGCATTGATGTCTCAAAAACGGCTTACAGTAGCTGTTACCAAAAAATAATCCAAAAGCTCCAGGAACTGAGAAATGTGAACAAAAGGTTCTGCTGACTCTGAGGGAAACACTATAGCATGTATTTAACCAGTCTCCAAAGTTTTCTGAAACCGTGCAACAAAATAAAATACTCTGCATTAATATGAGAAACCACTTCCAGGAATGTCATACCATTTGACATTTTTCAATTATATAAATTATAGCAGTTAAAACTGTATACCAAATTCAGCAGAACTGTAGCTGATGAAGAGCCAAAGAGAAAGAGCAGAGGAAAGCTAAGTGTCTCTAAATTACCAAGGTTTTGCTTGGCTGATGTTAGTATATGAAGGTGATGAGAGTTTTGGCAGCTCCACTAAGGATCTCTGGACATTACATAGCCTAGGCACTTCTGTTTCTCATTCTTTAAGCAACAGCGGTTAGCACAAAGCGTAGAACTATCATTGTACTACTTTTGCACAAACCAGTGAAGCCTGGAAAGCCTATCAATTACAGCTACATTTGGCCCCGGTAGAGAATTGGAAAAATTGTTTCTAGTACTTCATTAAGACATACTGTGTGGGGATCCTGCTTGCTCTTATCAACTTGTCCCCTCGTCTAGGTATATCTGAAGACAGTTCACCAACAAATTTTGTTCTTTTAATTTCCTTTTATCTAGTTATGAAGTAAATAGTTTCCTGAAAGCCTTTCCAGACTGCTATATCAAGGTGTCTTTTTTTCTTCTTTAAGTCTTTCATTCATCTTATATTGAAGTTAAAAACCATGGAATCTTGTACTGTGGGCCCTTATTCTCAGGCAAGTGTTATCACAAGGAGTCCACTGTTTTATTTTCAGTCATGCATATGTATGCCAGTGTCACTACACACATCAGTTCTACTGGTGGCATGCTTCTTTCCTTCCCTCATTCTTCACATACTACAGGTTCTCTTGAGGTCTCTTTTCAGTTCTATGTTCTTCCAAAATTTTCCTTTGCACTTCTACATTTCCCAACCACAATCTACAATGTCCAACCTCAATGTCCAACCCTATAAGGTCCATGAGCCGCATGAGGCCCAGCACAACCCGTACTGCAGCACACCTCCTGCTGCTGAGCAGAGCCAGGCAGCCGGGCGCAGCCCCAGGCACACACTCGTCTCTCATAAACAACCAAACTATCAGTGTGCTATTTAACACTGTCTGAGCTGAACCCAGGACATGGGGATGGCGCAGTGCTAACTGATATTACAGCAAATGATTGCATGAAGTTTGATATCTTGGCTAAACCGTGTGTGTCCAACCTTTTGGCTTGCCTGGGCCACACTGAGTGAAGAGGAATTGTCTTAGGCCACATATATTGTTAATATATATAAGTAACAAAACATTTTAATATATTTTGTTAAAACAAAGAGCAACAAAAACATAAAACTAGTGAGATATTTGACTTTATTTTTGTGAAACTAATACATCTGTTTGGTTTAATAGAAGTGGCTGTAATTCTTAGTGAGTTCTCAAGGTGTTCCTCAGATTTTTGATGAAATTTTACTCTTCCTGTACTTCATCCTTGAAAATAGTTGTTCACAAATGTATGCACTGCCAAAAAGCAATGACATGAATGAGGCGTGATTGTGATATAAGGGATATTTTTCTCTAGAAAGATAGGCCTTATAAAAGTCTAGTAAAGAGACATGATTAAATTTTCTTTGAGTTGAATATCTGGTTACAATTCTGTACATTCCATTTGAAAATTTGCAGGTAATGTATTTCTGTCAACTGAAAATGGAGTCACAAATATACCAAAAAAATGATGATTTTTTGGGCAATCTTCAAACGTATTCTCAAATTCCTTTATGAAAACAGAAAGCAAGGCTGCATATTTTCCACTGTTAACAGGCCTGTGTGTAGCCAATGTATCAAAGTGCATAAAATTATTTGCCACAGCTTGAGTACTTGAGCACTGCATTGTGCCTTCCCCTTGTCCTGACTTCAGCTCAGACAGTGCCAGTTGCTGAGTGATGGGTGCGGGCCCAGGACCAGGCAAGGCTGTCGCCATGATACCTCAGCAGTAGGGGGTGGGCTGCATTATGAGCTGTGCCAGACCACATGTGACCCGCAGATTGGATATGCCTGAGCTAAACACAGCTCTGTGAACAACAAAAAATATGCAGTCTTGCTTTCTGTTTTGATGGAGTTTCAGAATAGATTGCCAAAAAACTCATCAATTTTTTGATATTTGCAACTCAATTTAAAGTCAACATAAATACTTTACCTGCAAATTTTCAAAATGAATGTTTAGAATTGCAATCAGGTATTCAGCTCAAAGAAAAATCTGGTCATGTCTCTTTACTAGATTTTCGTAAGACGTATCTTACCAGACAAAAATATCCCTCGCTTCACAATCATACCTTATTCACGTCAACACTTTTTCGCTGTATGTACATTGGTGAACAACTGTTTTCAAGAACTAAGCACATAAGGAGTGAAATTTCATCAAAAATCTGAGGAACACCTTGAGAACTCACTAAGAATTACAACCACTTCCATCAAACCAGCCAGATGCATTCGTTTTACAAAAACAAGCTCCAATATCCTACTAGTTTTATGTTTTTGTTGCTCTCTGTTTTAATAAAAAATGTATTTAAAAAGTTTTATTAGTTATATACATTAACTGTATTATATATGTGCCCCAAGAAAATTCCTCTTCACTCAGTGTGGCCCAGGCAAGCCATAAGGTTGGACATCTGTGGTCTACGTACACCTCCTTACTTTCCACACTAACACCTCTTGTTTTCCACTTCACTCTATTCTTCCTTTTAGTAGAGAAAGAAAATTTCAAGTGTCGACCTACTAATTCCTACTGGCAGGAGGCAACTTGAAGAAACAGAGAGAGATACAGATATTGTCATAATGATAATTAATGGGTGCCATCAACCAGATATTTCACGTATAGCCAAAATTCTTGAAATAGCTCTGCTAAACAGGTGAAAAAGGCTACTTTTTTGTTTGTTTGTTTTATTCCTTGCTGCTGTGATTTCTCTCACATGAGCAGGCTGCTATCACATAGTACCGTAGGGGCTTTAATGTTTTAATTTTAAATAAAATGTACACTTCCAGGAGCCGTCCTGCCAGCTCAGTTATATCATCTTATAAACAGTTAAACCAGCAGAAATACTCTTAATTCAGTAAAGCTGTATTGACATCAAGGTCTTTGAAAGTATAGCTGTATTAAGTAGAAAATATGCCTTTTTTTCTCCCCCTAACTATTCCATATTGGCAGTACTTGGAAACAGAGACCAGCTCTGGTGTGGTGGTAGACAAGCACCAATGCTAGCCACTACAGCTTCACTCCCTGTTACAGCTGCCTACACATCACTGGTATCAGCTTCCTGTAGCAAAGGCAGCAGGAGGGTAATTGCATCTTAGCCACCCCTATTCATAGCCCACTGTTTCAGGTCAAACTCACAGTCATCTATGAGTTAAGTTTAGACACTGAAAAGACAACTTGAGATGGCTCAAGCACAACCTTTTGCCTCTTCAGTGACACGGGTAGTAATTTTCAGAAGTGAGGCAGTCAGACTATCGGGAGCCATAACATCCCTAACTCTTGCAGAAAGATTTACTGATGCATGGTCTGTATTTCTGGTAGACTTGTTCAGAAGAACTAAACTCAAAGTATTTGTTCCACAGCATTGGAGACATCCAAACATGCAAGGCTGCTTATTAGTTGCCCCAGTCTTTTTGCTTACTTCACTAATATGTATCAAAGAATGAGTTCAGATTTCACCAACAGTGAAAGGTCTTGAGAGATTTCAAAAATGAATGAGCTTATAAAAACAGTGCCTTTGAAAATACAGTTTATATGTCAATTGAAATAAAGATTATTAATCACAGTTCTGACCCCTAAATATTACAATGTTTACTGCCATAGACTGTTTCTGATGGTTTCACTGCAGATACAATTTTAAAATGTTGATACAGGACTCATCTCTATTTGGAATACATTTCACACTAAAAACATGAAACACAGATCCATAGAAATATTTAAGTGTCAACAAAAATTTCAGTTCCATAAAGGTTCTGATGGAATAAATAATTAAGATACCATAAAATAATGATACATAAGAAATCTACAGAAAAGTTCATATGAAAAATCCTGGACTAGCTAGGGAACTATTTTTGCAATTGAAGAATAGAATCCTTTATTTAGAGAGCGAAGAACAGCAATTGTTGACAGTCAACAGGGAAATGAAATTAGACCAACTCATTATTTAAATGTTTTGATTTAAAGGCAGATCTGTTAACGAGCTACCAAGAGCTATAATTATCTATGTGTCCCATTTCAGCAACAAAATGAAAATCTGCAATAGATTAGGAGGGAGAAAAAGAAAATGAAAACATTAAGTATCAGAAAATTGGCTTTTGCTCAGCTGTTGGAGGGCTGGCTTTTGGAGAAGAACTGTTTTGTTGTTTTGCTCTTGTTGATTTACCAGCTGTACAACAAAAGAAAGGATTTTCAAGAGTTAAGAGACAGTTTCCCAGAAATAAAAGACTGGGGTCAGCCCTGCAATGTTTAGCTATATATGAAGGTGCGGGTGATTTTGTACAGTTTTTTAGTTAACTAGTGGAAAAGTCTCTTATATGTCTTAACTGCAGGTGGATAAAACAGCAGAGAGATGCAGAGTAAATTTCAAGGTTACAAGGGTGATTTATGTCCCAAAAGACATATCAAGTAAGTAGCACAAATATCTTGCTGCATGCAAGGATGAGGAGCAGAATGCATCTTTGACAGGGATATAGTAGTGATACACTCATTAAGCTTCCTGTGCTGCTTGTAAATTCATTTTCCCTAATTGTAAGCAACCAAAATGGTACAATCTAGTTGTTAGGAAGATAAGATTTTGTGAGCTAATCACAAGTAGTGCAGCTAGATGTCCAACTATCAAAAGAACAAATAATTGATCTAGAGTAAATAAAATAGAAGCCCAAGAGATTAAATTAAAAGCTTCAGAGGTACATATCATGGTATTGGTAATAGCTAAAATACCTGTGTCATTATAACACTGTAAATTTAGATATCTGTGACACCAATTATTGGGAACTGATATTACCACATTATTGCATCCTCTATGCTCTGTACAGTTCACTGCATTTCAACACAGTGCTTTTCATCTCCAGTTTACTTTATCATGTTCCAGTATCCATATCCTGTCTCCAAAACAGGCAATAATATTGAAACTTGCTTTATCTCTCCTCTGAGGAGGAGAAAAATTTGGAAGCAGACTGTATGTTAGCCCCATAAAGCCTGTGAAGTTCCTGCCTCTCAGGAATATGCCTGAACATAGCTCTTATGGTTCTCACAGAGTAATGGACAAAGACAAATTTTTCTGAAGGAAGCAACCTTTTCAATCATACTGAAGTTCAGGCATGCTGTGTTGTTAATGCTATAGGCTCTTCCAGGGAATAATGTTTGAAACAAGCAGAGGCTCTTCATTATATTGATAGAATCACAGAATCATAGATTGGTTTGGGCTGAAATGGACCTTAAAGATCACCCTGGGCAGAAACACTTTCTACTAGATCAAATTGCCCAAGGCCCCATCCAAATTGGCCTTGAACACTTTCAAGGGTGATCAACCACATCACTCTGATGTCATCCATAAACTTGCTGAGGGTGTACTCAATCCCACTGTCCATATCACTAGCAAAGATTTTAAGTAATACTGGTCCCAGTACTAACTCCTGAGGGACATCACTCGTCACTAGCCATTGAGCTGTTGACCACAACTTTTTGAATAGGACCATCCAGCCAGTTCCTTATCCACTGAGTGGTCCATCTGTCAAATCCATGTCTCTCCACTTTAGAGACAAGAATGTGGTGTGGAACAGAATCAAATGCTTTGTTCAAGTCCAGGTAGACGATGTCAGTTGCTCTTCCCTTATCCACCAAGGCTGTAACACCATTAGACAAAGCTATCAAATTTGTCAGGCACAATTTGCCCTTAGTGAAGTCATATTGGCTGTCACCATATTGGCTGTCTGTTCTCCAGACATTGTCATTGTCTGTCTGTTCTGCCTTAGTCTAATTTTCACAAGGATCTGTTCTGTGTCTTGTTGAGCACAGAGGAGAGACAGACTGGCCTATAGTTTCCCAAATCTTCCTTTTCTCCTTTTTTAAAAACAGGGGTTAGGTTTCCCCTTTTCCAGTCACTGGGAACTTCGTCGGACTTCCATGAGTTTTCAGATGTGATTGATAGTGGCTCAGGAACTTAATCTACCAGTTTCCTCATGACCCTCAGATGCATCTTATCAGATCTCATGGACGAGAGCACGCTCAGGTTCCTTAGATGTCATGAACTTGATCTGCTCCTACTGTGGACAGTATTTCATTCATCCAATCTCTGCCTTTGGATTTGTGAATAAGGACATAAAAGCAGACTCTTGCACTCAAAAGCAGTATTACAAAATTCCTTGAATGCCTTGGGAAAAAGGTTTAACAGTACTGCAATACAGGTGATACTGTGATAATTCATTTTTTGTTAGCGGCAACTAAAAGTACTCAAAGGATCTCAGCTCTCACCTGGACAATCTATATCCCTAAGCTAACAGACTAATATACCTTTGAATCCTTCAGCCATTTCCCCAGTGAATCCTCCTCCTTAGAGAGGAAATGTTTGATACAACTATTCAGAAGTATATTCTGTAAGATTAGGGAGAAGAAAGAATCTCACACAAGAATTTTGCAGAAATTTTTTTTGTATGTTACTGTAAAACCACGGACAATCCCCGCTGAAGAATGCAGTTTTTCTCTCCTTTTAGTTATTACAATTATGAGCATAAAGTTATATGAAATATATTATTGTGGTAGTGAAAATGTTGTTTCATTAAGTAATAAATGTTACATTTTGTTTATGAAAATGAGCATTTATATTCTTTTTTAATTTGGAAAAAAAAGTACTGCTTCTAACATAAAAAAATGCAATGTCCTTTCCTCAAATTGGTATTTAAACAAAATTCATAGGAAAATAAACACTCAGATCTTGACTCTGTTGAAAACATAGGAACTCTATCACTGACTATAATTTAATCAATAGATTCCAGAAATTAATACAGAAAACAAGCGTGAGATTCTTACATTTACTCAGAGCTCTCTATGCCTGGTGAAAGGGCCAATGCTTAGCAAACCCCATAAAGCACAGTCAAGTACAAACATTGCCAAAAAAAGTCTCATCTCGTTTCTCCTGCAAATTCTACACTCATCCAAAAGATAGTTTCTGATATAAGGTATTTCTTGGGTTATTGCAAAACTCCTGGGTTGTCTTCCCTTGTGATGCAGTCCTGCTCCCTTGGAACTACTTCTGTTTCTTTCAAATCCTTTGTATGCTCTAGATCTTGTAGTACTGCTGGGAATGTCTCACTACAGATTCCCACTGGACATATTAGTCGATGAGTAGTATTGGAGTTTTCCCAGTCCCTGAAGCAAGTTTTGGTTGTAAAAGGAAAGCATTACAGATAGAAAAAGCTTCTTTTAAGTTATAAGTTCTGGACAGGACTTTTCAGAAAACTTCACACAAGTTCAAATTGCATTTTTCATTAGCAAATTCAACATTGACAGGAACGTAGTAAATAGAGCTGGTAAGACAGGAAAAGTACTGTTTCACTGAAACTGAAACATTCTGACACATCAGTATTGATAAAGTTTTTGTCAGAAGGAAGAGGTAAAAGAAGATTTATTGCTTTCTTAAGCACAGATGCAATACACTGAATTGAGGAGTCATAGGGAGATCTAGTAACATGTTCCCACTATGACTGATTAGACATCTGAAATGAGAAATTCTGCTCAATAAAAAATGAACTATTGCATCAGAATCTTCTATACATTAGAAGTGGAAAAGTGTGCCCCAGGAAGCCTCCTTTGAAAAAGGCTTTCTTTTTTTCCTTTTTTCTCTTTTTGGAGTTATTGTTTTTTATTAACTTTGTATGAAACCTGACACAGTTTGCCCTTCATCTCATCTGAAACTCTGATGCCCTTCTGTGTGTGAACATTTAATAACAACATTTCACCCACAAACTCAGTTCTCAGTTGTTTGCAAAACTGTAATTATAAACTCAAACATCTCCAACATACCAGCTGAACAACTGAAACACTGGCTATTTTGATCCATTTTCTTCAAAGTTCAAAAGGGCCTGTCTTCTGAAAATTAGAAATTGCCAAGACCACTTGCAAACCACAAAGTTTTGTTGTCTGGACAGCCTTCAGCATGAAACGATCTCAAAGTAGTGAAAATCTAAAGCTCATGTTGCTTCTGAAAAGATGTTACTAGATTTGGGGCTCAGTCCATCTTCACCTAACTGCCTAAAATGTAGGCATCTCATCGTTGCTCAGGACTCCTCTAATGGCAAAGAAGGAAGACTGTTACATCCAAAACATGATTTCTCCCATTCTATGTCAATGATCATACACCCTGACTCTTCTATTTACCATACTTATCTCCATTTCTGCTGTTTAGGCTTCCAATACAGGAAGCCTAAACAATTAACGTAAACTAGGCAACTAAATTATACATCTGAAAATAGATGAGTTCCACTGTATCAATCCCAAACTATGGCCTAATTTTAAGGGACATTTTCTTCATGCAACATTGATCTGATTTACAGTCGTTATTAACTTGCTTAATACAAATACAGGAAGTTCCACACAAATATGCATAAGAACTTCTTCATGGTGAGGGTGATGGAGCATTGGAATAGGCTGCCCAGGGAGGTTGTGGAGCCTCTTTCTGTGGAGATATTCAAGACCCATCTGGACATCCACCTGTGTGACCTGCTGTCAGGAGTCTGCTTTGGCAGAGGGGTTGGACTCGGAGATCTCTAGAGGTCCCTTCCAACCCCTGTGATTCTGTGAAATGTCTCTACATGAACACAGCAGCTCAGATCATGACTCTACCTTACTAGGCTTTGGTTCACACTAGAAAGAATGATTCTAAAGCATTAAATTAGATTTCCTTGGGACAGCATTAAGCCAGAAAGTGCAACTAATGCCACTTAATGGAACCAGACTAGAATTAGTTTGAAGCTAGAAAAATGAGAATCAAACAACAACAAAAAAGGCTTTGTGAAGTGTACAGCATGGATGTCAGATCCTCAGCACCAGACTCCTCACCATGGGACACAGCTGCAGCATGGACATCAGTTTCTCATTATCAGCATTTGTGCTGCAAACCTCCTTTGGTTTGTCCACACTGTTTGCCAATATAGACACAATATAGACTGACAGGACACAAAAGTTCTTTTCATTTGCAGATTATGTTTGTGCTCTACCTGTGCTCTGCTGCTTATAGAAATAATCTTAGAATATAAGATAAAGGAAAATATAGTATGGTCTGGACCAGTCACAGAATGTGGAATACCCCCAGATCAATCTAAAACTCTGGCAGTGTTGCAGCAAATACCTGTTATTCAGTTTGGACACATATGATCATTCGCAGGCTCCAGTTTTTTTTTCCACACAGTCACTTCCACAAATAAATGATGCAAAACGTACAATACAATGTGTTCAATTTACAGAAGAATGTAGTTGGATTCATATAAAGTAATCACTTGCATACGAAAAGTGATTTCCAAAGGTTTGTTCACAGAAAACTGAATACATGCCAATTACGAACACATTTCCGATTCACAGTCATGCCCATAGCATATGTTTTCCTCTTGTCTCATTCTACAACATAGTACAGCATTTTGAGTTTCTGGTGCACTTTTATGCTCTTGCTCACTGAGTGTCTAATTCAGTGAGATGATAAGCACCACCTGGCAGAGCAGCTGTAGCTGCTACTGAATCCCCTAAGAAGGGTTGTAGTTCAGCTACTTGAAGGAGACAGCTCACAAACTGTACAGGCCAGGTACACCAAGATAAGTTTCAACAGAGGTGGAAAAGACTTCCTGCAGAACTTCATAATGCCACCACTTGCCTCATGTTGTGAGGAAGCTGCAGGTGAAGATAATTTGGGCTAAACACAAACATTAGAAGTAAGACAGTTGAATTACTGGCCACGTCTCTAAGCCTAGTCTCAGGCCATGCAAACAAGAAGTAGTATTTCTTGCATGATACATCATAAGCTATATACATATTTGTCAACAACTATTATTTCAATCACAATTAAGTTTCTCCTACTTCAATTTCCAAATGGGAGTAGGGAAAGAAAGCAGATTCCATGCACTTTACAGAAGACAACATGAGGATAACTTGAACTTTCAAAATACTCTTTTATGTTTTGCATGTAAGACAGAACACTTAATAACTCTGTTTTTGCTGACTCAGATATATTCTGACAAAACATAGTTATTATAAAGCCATTATCGAGCAGCAATAACTCAGTAACTGATCAGAGCAGAGCATAGAGCAGTTAGCCAAGTTCAGCTGAACAATGTGCATGATAACACAATCAGCTGCATTTATATTTCTGTATTTCAAATTCAATACACATAAATTCATGTTTCTGTCTCTTTTTGAATATTTGTAGAACATACTTCAAGAGATGTGTGATTCAGCAGCTGGTTTTGTTTCTGAAATATCACAATTTCAGTGTATCTTTTTATTTTCATGCAATTTCTTACTTGCATGAGAAAGTATTGACAGTGTCATTAGCTCTTGATCTATCAAGACAAGACTTACATCATCTCGTGATAAAGGATGTTAATGGATGTCTTCAAACAAGATCATATCAAAGACAAACTTAGTCTTTACTTAGTAGCTCCTGGCTACTGTAGCTCCTAGCTACAACAAACATGGGGAAGACTGAGGTACTCAATGAGTTCTTTGCCTCAGTCTTCACTGGCAGCTGGAATTCTCATATTTCTCACATCCCTGAACCTTACATCCCTGAACCTCTAGGTGGGAACTGGGGGAGTAAATCCCCCCCCCCCCCCCCCACTGTAAGGGCTGAGCAAGTCCTAGAGCACCTCATGAGATTGAATGTGTACAAGTTTGTGGGATCAGATGACATGCATCCCAGGGTCCTGAAGTAGCTGGTGTGGTTGCCAAGTTGCTCACCATCATATCTGAAAAGCCGTGTCTATCAGGTGAAGTTCCCAGGCATTACAAAAAGGAGAAACATACTCCCATTTATAAGAAAGGAGGACCTGGGGAACTATGGGCCAGAAAGCCTCACCTCTGTGCTTGGGAAAATCATAGAACAGATCCTCCTGGAAGACATATTAAGGCACATGAGTGTCGAGTAGGTGATCCAAGACAGCCAGCATGGCTTCACCAAGAACTGATCGCACCTGACCAGTCTGGTGGCCTTCTATGTTGGAGCGACAGCATCAGCGGACAATGAGAAGGAAACTGATGTCATCTACTTGGACTTGTGCAAGGCCTTTGACATGATCCCCTACCACATTCATATCTCTAAACTGGAGAGATGTGGATCTGAAGGGTGAACTATTCAGTGGATAAGGAATTGGTTGGAGGAACGTAGCCAGAGGGCTGTGGTAAATGGCTCTAAGTCCAGGTAGAGGCTGATGATGAACAGTGTCCCCCAGGGGTCTGTCTTGGGACCAGTACACTTTAACATCTTTATTGATGACACAGATGATAGGGTTGAGTGCACCCTCAGCAAGTTTGCTGATGACACCAAACTGAGTGGTGAAGTTGATACAGCAGAAGGAAGGGATGTCATCCAGAGGGACGTGGACAAGCTCAAAAGGTGGGCCCATGTGAACCTAATGAGGTTCAACAATGCAAAATGCAAGGTTTTGCACTTGAGTTGGAGTAATCCCAGGTATACACACAGACTGAGAGGAACTCCTTGAGAGTAGCCCTACAGAGAAGGACCTGGGGGTCCTAGTAGATGAAAAACTTAACATGAGCCAGCAGTGTGCACCTGCAGCCCAGGAGGCCAATGGGCTGCATCAGAAGAGGGGTGGCCAGCAGGAAGAGGGAGGTGATTGCTTCCCTCTACTCCACCCTTGTGAGGACCCATCTGGAGTACAGTGTCCAGGTCTGAGGCTCCCAACACAGAAAAGATAGGGAGCTTTTGGAGCAGGTCCAGAGGAAGGCCATGAAGATGGCCCTCAGAGGGCTGGAGCATCTCCCCTATGAGGACAGGCTGAGGGAGCTGGGCTTGCTCAGCCGGTAGTTTCCTGGCTTCTCCTTCCTGCCTTTTCTGAAGACTGGAGTGACACTGACTTTCCTCCAGTCCTTGGGAACCTCTCCCTTTCTCCAGATCCCTTAGCACTGGTAGGTGCATCCCATCAGGACCCATGGATTTGTATGCATTGAGTTTGCCTAGACAACCTCTGTCCAAATCCTCCTCGACCAACGGAAGTCTTCCTTTTCCCAGACTCTCTTTCATACCTCCAGGGTCTGGAATTCCTGAAGGTCAGTCATAGCAGTAAAGACTGAAGCAAAGAAGGTGTTCAGTAACTCTGCCTTCTGAGTGTCCTCTGCTGCTAGAACACCCACCTCACTCAGCAGCGGGCCCACGTTTCCTATTCTTCCTTTTGTTATTGATATACCTAAAGAAGTCTTTCTTGTTGTCCTCAACCTCCCTCACCAGATTTAATTCCAAGTGGGCCCCAGACTTCCTCATCTCAGCCCTGCATGCTTTGACAATGTTCGTATATTCCTCCCAATTGGCCAGATCCCTTTTTTACATTCTGAAGATTTCTTCCATTTGAGTTTTTCTATGAACTCCTTTGTCATTCCTTCAGGTCTTCTGACACTTTTGCCTGATTTCCTTTTCTTAGGGATATACCGATCTTGAGCTTGGAAGAAGCGGTGCTTGAGTACTAACCAGCTCTCTTGGACTCCCTTACCTTCCAATACTCTAATCCATGGGATTCCTCCAAGTAGGTCTTTGAAGAGATCAAGGTTGGCTCTCCTGAAGTCCAAGCCTGCAATCCTACTTTATAACTTGTCTCTTCCGTGGAAGATCCTGTTCTACACTATCTCGTGGTTGTTGCATCCAAGACTGCCCCCAATCTTTACATTCCCAACCAGTCCTTCCTCATTTTTAAGAACAAGGTCCAGCAGCACTCCTCTCCTCGTTGGCTCCTCCACCACTTGTATCAGAAAGTTATCTTCCATGCACTGCAGGACTCTTCTGGACTTTGTGTGCCTGGCAGTGCTGCTTTTCCAGCAAATATCAGTACTATTGAAGTCCTCCATGAGAACCAGTGCCTGTGATCATGAGACTACTTTTAGCTGTTTGTAGAAGGTATCATCAGCTTCCTTCTCCTGACCAGGCCTCCTGTAGTAAACACCCACAACAGTGTCACCCATATCAGCCTGCCCCTTAGTTCTTACACACAAACTCTTCACTTATCGAGCAGAGCTCAATACATTCCAGTTGCTTTCTCACAAAAGAGCAAATACATCACCTCACTTTGCTGGCCTTTCTTTCCTGAAATATACATAGGCATCCATGACAGCATTCCAGTCATGCAAGCTGTCCTACCATGTCTCCGTGATCCTAGTGAGATCAAGGCCCTGCAACAGCAAATCTCTAGTTCTTCCTGTTTATTCTCCATTTTGTGTGTGTTGCTATATAGGCAGTTCAAAGAACAAAAGGCAGCAGAGGGTGCAGGTTTCCCTAGAAGGATACAAAAGGATCCCCAATAGCTATACACGTCCTTGAGGTGGCTGGCCTTCTACCTGGAGGCAGCTAAAGAACATATGTCACTGTTCTGGTTGGCCTCACTTATTCCCCAGTTTGTACCAATGGCAAAAGCATTGTTATTTTGAACACTGCCCCCCGCTTTCTTCATGAACTATAACACAGCAGAGTTTGTGTGTGAATGATGCAAAGAAATTACTAAGCAGTTCTGAACTCTTTTTAATCAAGGAAGAAAGAAATAAACCAGAACTACTTTGAAGTATTCTACCTCATCTATTTTTTTATAGGTTAAATGATTATTACATTTACAAATGATTTACTGCAGAATTTTTCCCCAAGGTATTTGCAAATTTGATGTCACTATGAAAGATTAATATGTGTTTAAGCAAACTGGAGTAGCCTAATTGAATTACTTAGGACAATTCTTAAATAATGCTTTATTGACTGCTCAGCAATTAGATGCATTGCCTTAAGAAAGATAAACTAAGATGCAGCATTGCGGATCTCATTTGACAAACACACATTTATTTTCATTCTCATGTCATCTGCTTTTAAAAGCTTCAGGTGTACATTGAAGTTAGTTTCACTAACTACAAGGTTTAAAAGTTGTTTTTATGTTCTTTTTGTTTGTTTTTTTTTTTTTTTTTTTGAGGGAGAGGCGAGAGGGAGATGAAACATGGATATGTATCTGACGTGAAGTATTACTGAAAATGAGAACACAGAATATTGAGATTCTGAGGGGGGTGGCAGCTCCCTGGGGAAGGAAAAATGACTCACCCCTGGGTGGGGCAGGCAGATCTGGGCAGGCAGGGCCTGTGCCAGTGCCTCATCAGGAGCATGACACAGAGGACACCAGGGCAGCCTCAGTCCTGGACGCTTCCACGGGGAGGCTGAGGCTGAGCCGTATGTCTGCGGATGGGCCTGCCTGGATGAGGTCCATGGTCAATGGGGAGCTGGAGCCTGGACCTGCCTCTCTGAGGGCTGTGCAGAGCTCCGGAATCTGGAGGGCCCTTCCAACTCAAGCCATTCTATGATTCCTTCTTTGCTCCATAATGTAGTCATGATTAAACAAGCAATACTTCCAAATGTGAAAAGTAAATTTTTTCACATCTGACTTCAAACAAGTACAATGTCAGCCTAGCTGCTTCTTTATAGACAGCAGAAAGAAGATATGCTGCAAAGATGCATTACGTATTCATTAAACTATTATGATCATTAACAGTCTGTGTTTTGGGACCAAACCTGCAGTACAAAAAAGACTAAATAGGTATTTTATTAAAGTAACATTTTTCCACTGTAAATCACATTTTATGCAAAATAAAGATTAAAATGCTGAATTACTGCTTTATTGTCTACTCACAGAGCGCAGACTATTGTCAGATCCATACATCCATTAATGAATGTAGATTAATACAATGCTGCCGATAGTTTTCCCCATGTGAAGTAGCAACAACATATTTTCCAATGAAAAACAAAATCAAACACCATTTAGTGTTTTCCTTAGGTTTTCTTTGCTACCTTTGTTTGTATCTGGAAATTTTAAAAAAATACACCACAGACATTCAAATATATTTCAAGGGTTTTGCAGAGAACTTTCTGTTTCATCTGGTTCCAATGGTATTATTGATTTCAATTACTATCTTTTTTAATAGATCTGCATATGCAGTTCAGAGATGATATAGCAGTCTATTTTGATTTAATCAGAAGTTAAGAAGTTTGTCCAATCCATCTGGTGTTGAAAATCTAAAGCCCTAACAGTGTTAGAATAAAAAGAATATCAAAGTGAGTCGGAATGGAAACAGCCATTCCCCAAGGTGTCCGATCTATTTGTTGGAGAAGAAAGGATTCAGTGAGTCAGAATGTGATGTTAGTTAATTATTAATATGATCAGGGACACAGAAGCAAGTAGGAAGGTGTTACAATATAACATTCATAGAATCATAGAATCGTAGAATGGTTCAGGTTGGAAGGGACCTTAGAGATCATCTTGTTCCAACCCCCCTGCCATGGGCAAGGACACCTCCCACTAGACCAGGTTGCCTAAAGTCCCATCCAGCCTGGCTTTGAATAATTCCGGGGAGGGGGCATCAACAACTTCTCTGGGCAACCTGTTCCAGTGTCTCACCACCCCCACAGGGAAGAATTTCCTCCTTATATCTACCCTCTTCCAGTTTGTAGCCATGACTCCTTGTCCTGTCACTACCTGTCCTTGTGAAAAGTCCTTCCTCAGTTTTCCTGTAGGCCCCCTTCAGGTACTGGAAGGCTGCTATCAGGTCACCCCGCAGCCTTCTCTTCTCCAGGCTGAAGAGTCCCAACTCTCTCAGCCTGTCCTCGTAGGGGAGGTGCTCCAGCCCTCTGATCATCCTCGTGGCCCTCCTCTGGACCCGCTCCAACAGCTCCACATCCTTCTTGTGTTGGGGGCCCCAGAACTGGACACAATACTCCAGGTGAGGTCTCACGAGAGCAGAGTAGAGGGGCAGAATCACCTCCCTCGACCTGCTGGCCACGCTTCTCTTGATGCAGCCCAGGATGCGGTTGGCCTTCTGGGCTGCAAGCGCACACTGCCGGCTCACGTTGAGTTTCTCATCAACACACACCCCCAAATCCTTCTCCTCAGGGCTACTCTCAAGGTATTCTCCGCCCAGCCTGTATGTGTACTTGGGATTGCTCCGACCCAGGTGCAGGACCTTGCACTTGGCTTTGTTGAACTTCATGAGGTTGGCATGGGCCCACCTCTCAAGCCTGTCCAGGTCCCTCTGGATGGCATCCCTTCCCTCTGGCATGTCAGCTGTACCACACAGCTTGGCATCATCTGCAACCTTGCTGAGGGTGCCTTCGATCCCACTGTCCATGTCACCGACAAAGATGTTAAACAGCACTGGTCCCAGTACCGATCCCTGAGGAACACCACTCGTCACTGGTCTCCATTCAGACATTGAGCCATTGACTGCAACTCTGAGTGCAGCTATTCAGCCAATTCCTTATCCAGTGAGTGGTTCATCCATCAGATCCATATTTATCCAATTTATCAACCAGGATGTCGTGCGGAATGGTGTCAAATACCTTGCACAAGTCCAGGCAGACGACGTCAATTGCTCTCCCTTTATCCACTGATGCTATGACTCCATCATAAAAGGCCGCTAGGTTTGTCAGGCACAATTTGCCCTTGGTGAAGCCATGTTGGTTACCACCAATCACCCCTTCTCTATTTTCCATATGCCTTATTAGAGCCTTCAGGAGGATCTGCTCCATGATCTTTCCAGGCACAGAGGTGAGACTGACCGGCCTGTAGTTTCCAGGATCTTCTTTTTTTCCCTTCTTGAAAATGGGGGTTATGTTCCCCCTTTTCCAGTCAGTGGGAACTTCACCAGACTGCCATGGCCTTTCAAATATGATGGATAGTGGCTTGGCAACCTCATCCACCAGTTCCTTCAGGACCCGTGGATGAATCTCATCAGGCCCCATGGACTTGTACACCTTCAGGTTCTTTAGGTGGTCTCGAACCTCATCTTTACCTACAGTGGGCGGTTCTTCCTTCTCCCAGTTCTTACCTTCACTTTCTGCAATATTACCTGTTTTCGTTTTCTTCTTTTTTAGTGAAGGCACACAGTAAAATCATGCAATTAATTCATGTACATCTGAATGTGCCAATTATGTATTCTCATTTCTTTACTGGCTTCTTCTCCATCTCCACATCTAATTTACTAATTGCCTCTGTTATGAAATTTTTAATATACTGAGTATATCAAAGCTCACTTTCATCAGCTACTCTTTCAAGTATCCACCATAGAGAAAAACACGGCTGTACCCCACTGGACTGATGTATGCTAAGAAGTCCAGGCAAGCAAGATAACGAGTGACGGATCATTGACAAAAGATACTAGGTGAGAAATGCAGAGGTCATGTCATTTGCAAGAACAATATATTCATTTTTATCAAAACATTTACAAGATATTCGTCTGGACTCCCTTCTTTGACAAACTCTTCTTCTCCAATCAGATTGTAGAAAGAGTGCATAGGAAAGAAGAAAAAAACCCTTTCACTACTTTAACCTTATGCATCTTTCATTTTCAGTCTCCTATGCAGATGCAGATACAGATACAGATTTAGATTATTGTTTTCTGTACCGCAAATGTTGATATATAGAGGTAGAGGCTGCCAGACCCATACATTGAGAGTTTTAGGAAACCTAAATCAGTGGACACTGTTGAACAAAACCCTGAAGTAGGAGAAACAACACCATACTATATGAATAAAAATCTACTAATTCACATGGAATCTACCAATGAACTTTCAGAGCAGAGTTAACCATTACAGATTCCAAAGCAAAATCATTATTCTGCCTCATGTAAGGGAAGGAAAGAAGGAATATCAAAACTATAGAAAAAAGCTCTGTGGTATGGATACATGAATGATGTAAACTTAGGGCTGCAGAAAAAAAAAAAGCTTGAGGATTTCTTTTGAATAATAGATTTTTTTTGATCTACGATTGTTAACAAAACTGTAAAAGATTAATTTCCCTCTGTAAGATTTCTAATATTTTTCTCTAAAAAATGTACCTTCTCTTCCTTCTTTCTCTAGTAAGAAAGGGAAAACCAATAAAGAAAAAACAATTTCTCCATTTATTTGATCTTCTTTCTCAACAGAAGGGTAGGATATGCAATAAATGGATGATGGTCAATCCTTACTGTTTCACAAGTATCTACATGAATATTAAAACTAAACATGTGTGCTCACAATATGAATCAGAAATTGATTTTAAAGATATGGAAACATTTTTTCAATCAACCAGCAGATAATTTAGTCTGGTGTATTCAGGAAACCAACAACTACATCCAGAGACACTATTTTATACTAATAGTACTTACTTTCATTTAGGAACAGTGAGAAAAGCTCAATCCCAAAGAGTTATTTATCAGAACAGCAATATCTAACAAAAACAGGGAAACTGGGTATCTGGATCAAAAATTGGTAAATGTAGAGTTGAGGGAAAAGGATCACTTGAGATTAGCCAACATTTCTTTGACAAGATGATTGAGAAGCACCCTGCTACTTTTAGTGATTCAAAATTATCAAAACAATGAAACAGATGTCAGTCAGATCTAAAAAATACAGAAGTTTAGTAGAGTGTTTTAGCATATGGTTAGTTTCAAGGAACAAATGGGTATTCAAAGATATGTAACTTTTGTCAGAGCTTTATTCGCTATGCACTTCTGGGTTCTTCAGTTCCTAGGAGTTGGCACCATTGCTTAGGAAAATATATTGACTGACTTTAGCAGAAAAAACATCTTATCTATTTGCTCTGCTTCAAGAAGCTAAGAAACAGATTATGAAATGGTTCAGAGAGAGCCATTAATAGAGATTGGAGTGACAAATCCAGAGATGTAGACCAGAACACAGAGTTTGTATCTGTACCAGTATCCCAAGAGTGTATGATGAAACACTCCAAAAACTGACCTGTCTATACACTCTTATTTAAACCTATATATTTCTCTCCTGTCATCCTGTTCTAAAAACAAAGCTTATTATTGTGCCAAGAATAAAAATGTAGGTACTGCATAGTACTCAAGATTGTTAATATTAAACTTAGTGTTTTGACAGAAAAAATGCATCCTTAAACCGTGATTGCAGTGAATAGTAATGAGTTAGCTTGACTTTTGAGCAGATTATTTTAAAACCAAGAAATATTTCTGTCAAAAAACAAAGAATAATAATTGTTCTCCATCGCCTTCATTAGGTGTCAGTTTGCCCAGAGGTGTATTTTATCAGTGTGATCATTTACCAGTAGTAGGAAATAGTTTATATTAACTTAGCTCTATTGCTATTTATGCTTGTAATGAATAGTCAGGCTTAATTGTGGAGGTCTCTACTTGATGGAAAAGCGTGACTGAAAGCAGTGATGCTTTATTCAGAAAAGGCAAACAAAACAAACAGCATTCCCTGAAACTCTGTACCAGAATGAAAATCTAGCTAATCTTGTGTTTTCTGTTTCAAGAGGCTTTCTTCTTCTTTTATTTAAAACTCAGAAGTAACTGCTCTCTATTATTAAGCACCATTTCAGATTAGATTTACAAATACTCAGCATTAATTTTGCAAGTGGTAGTAAATATAATGAGGTAATCCAATGTGAGTTCTGAGCATCAGACTTGCCAGCATTTGATTGAAATCATGAAGTTGTGCAGCAGTATGCACAATATGCCAGGTGTGGGAGAGGCAACTGTTAGCCTAAACCTTTATTTCAAAAACTTTAACAAAGCAGGAGCCTGACATGCTGTGCTGAGAGTATGTTAAGCCTTTTACAGCAAGTTTAAAGATATTTTTCCAGCAGAATTACAGCAACTTTTATCTATTGTGTAAGCATTAACAATTGTATTTCTATCAAGTGTTGGGTTGTATTAGCAGGAACAGTGTAAATGTGTTTTTATCTCAGTGGTTTCTTACATCACGTATAATTTCTGTGGATTGGTTTGTTCTACTGATTCAAAGTAGCATCAGGCTACTGAGTTTTACATGGCTCCATCAGAAACTACTGGGAGATGGATTAGTATTGTTATCAGCTGCTGCGAAGCTCACACAGTGGTTCATGAATTTTAGTGGAGGTAGAGCCTAGGGTTTCACAGATGCATTTTTTTTAGTATAATGAGCTGGGGTAAACATCTTAAATATCCTGTTGAGTCATGACTGCATTTCACACATGCATCTGAGGTGGTCTAATAGAATGAAACCAATGGAAACGCTACTAGAAACAAAATCGAACTTAATGAAAAATTCCTCTAATAAGGTCCAGTAAAAGTAGCTCATTAAAGTGATGTATTTGGTGAAGATGGTGTCAGCGTGGTGTAATTCTATTTTGTGGGTTAAAGTGCCACTTAAGTGAGTACTTTCAAGAAGTGACTTTTAGATCACTAATAGGTGCTGATTTCTTCTGAAAAGCTTTCAGTTTTCTGTCTTATTATCTGAAGTGAATTTCTACATGCCCCCCATGTTAACTACCACCAGTGAGTGACTTTGAATCCTGTTACTTCTTCTAATATGCTTGCAGGTTATTTCTCCTGGCATGTTCCTTGTGCAGGAGAAACAGTGAAGAGATGTCTTTCAAAACTCCACTGAGAAGCAGTATAGTTACCCACAGTTACTCACTGCAGTCTGGTTGGAAAGTATCTTGAGCTAGTGCCTAATATGCTGCGTGAATTTGAAACTAAGACTGTCCAAGTGATGTTATATTGGGTATCAATGCCGTACTATTTCAAAAGTACTGTTAGTTTTTTTGTCTAGGCCAATGTACATTTTGACCAATGTTTCTGTATTTATTAAGGAAAATATTCTCACTTGTCATCAGCCTATTAAATTTGTTAAATTGCCTTATGTTGTATATCAAGCATCGCAATTAACAGCAGTGTTTGTGTTTGTACTTTTAGCATGACTTTCTGCTGATAACTTGCTTTTAGAATGTCTTGACAAGCTTTCTGTACCTTTAGGAACATCTAGAAATTTTTGTTTTTCAACTACATTTGTTGTAAAATGTTCTTCTATGGCAGCAGAAGGCAGTATGAAGTTTGTTTTTTTTTTTTTCCCCCATGCTCAAGGATTTCAGGTATTTCAGAATTTGTTTAATCCTGTTATTATTTCCAAGTAGTACTTTTCTTTGCGTCTTTCAGATGTGATCCCTTCATGTTCCTGATAGGTAAAAGCGCTTTCTTAATATCAGTGGTAACTGATTACCCTTCATCATTTGCCTCAGTAGGTTCTGTATTTCTCTCAATTATTATTGTTTTTTCTTTTTGTGAACAATATATTCCTTAGAAAAAAATATACTTCAAGTGCCTTGAACAGCAAAACTGTATTTTCCCCTTTTGCTTAAGTAAGCTTGCCACTTATATCCTGATCTTTTGTCACTGTATATATTAGAAAATGAGTGGCTTTGTAAGCTGCAGGCCATTTATCTAGCTCAGGTCCTGCAAAGCTTCAGCCCCATTAGCTGCTTCTGCCTCTTAAAACTTTCTCAGATTTGCACATTGATTTCAAAGAGCATGAAGTCATTGTTCTTTTTATAAATTCTGACACCATAGTTTGTTCACTTAAGCTGCTAAAAGAACTGAATATTCTGTTATTGATGCTTTTAAAACACGTTCTCAGCAGCTCAACTGCAAGATCAAGAAGGATTCTTGAGTCACTGCTTTTCTGTTGGAACCATAAGGCCATAATAAAACAATGGAAAAAGATGTAGTTGGTGATGTATGGTTTTACAGATAAAAATGCATAAGTATGTAAGTCACATGATATATTTAAGTTTTTTTCTAATGATTTTAATCAGTACTTGAGCTGATACAAATCACCACACTAATAAAGTCCATTTACAATTATCAGCTTAGATCAGCTGCAAGTCTGGCCTCTTGATAGCTAGACTTACACAGAAAAATACTTCAATATAGTTTATTTTTCTGGCTAAAAAGTACTATTTCTGCCTAAACAATTTTATATGGCCAAAGCTTTCAAAACTCTAATGGCTTTAATTCAGTTATTACTTTCTTTATTAGCAAGTACAAACAGATTTCTATTTAAAGTTTTCATTAGTTTGGACTATCAAAACCCCATTAATGGATCATCCTCAGAGAACTTGATTTAGATTAAGTATTTTGCTCAATCAGAAGAAAATCTGAAAGCTAGCCACAAAATGCTTTTCCACAGAATACAGTAATTAGAATAAGTGCAACTTAAACAGTTGGGTATTGCTTTGCCTATTCCAGTGTAGGACAAAATCACTTCAGATGGATTTATATATTTTCTTAATCAAACAATTAAACACTAAAATGCACATCATAATACTGTGTGGTATATTTTATTTTTTTAAATATTAAAATATCTACATGATTTTAGGGTTAGTTTGTTTGCAGTCAAATCACTCTCATTTCATCTGTATCCACAGTGAAGAGATATTTATATCTTTTCCAGAATTCAGAATTGAAGAACAAATGCTCTCTGACATCCTTTGGAGCGAAGACTCAGTCCTCCACTAAATACAAGATGTCTGCATGTCTGTGTTCCTGCAATGTTCCTGGGGAGGGATTTAGTCCTTAAGGCGTGTCAATTGATCTTGTAGGTAAAAACTAAACAGAAGTAAATATTGCTATAACTTTTTTTTTTCAATTAGGTCAATATTTCATTTCACTGCACTTATCATTTTGTTTCAAATTTTGTATTTTTGTATATCATTGCTCTGTAGATAAACCTACGTATAATCCAAAACTCTTCGAATTTCAGCTGTGTTTGAATGTAAGCAGTAGATATGAACATGGTGGGACAGCTCACATGACTGCAATGCTGTCATGGATGGCTATGTTCTTTTTAGGAAAGATAAGCTGGTGAGGCAAGGTCATGGAGTTGCTCTTTATGTGAAAAAGCAACTAGTTTGTATCGAGCTCCACCTGAGGCTGGATGATGAATGAGTGGAGAGCTTGTGAGTGAGAGCTAAGGGGCAGGCTAGTATGGATGATACTGTTGTGGGTGCGTACTACAGGCCACCTGACCAGGAGGAGGAAGCTGCTGAGGCCTTCTACAAGCGGGTAGAAATAGCCTTGCAATCCCAGGCAGTGGTTCTTATGGGGGACTGTAATCATCTGGATATTTGTTGGATAAGCAACACAGGCATGCATGGTCCAGATGGTTCCTGCAATGCATTGAAGATAACTTTCTGATTCAAGTTGTCGAGGAGCTGAAGAGGAAGGGTGTGCTGCTGGACTTTATTCTTACTAACAAAGATGGTCTCATTAGGGATGTGAAGGTTGGGGGCAGCTTGGGATGCAGCAACCATGGAGTTCAGGATTGTGAGTGGAAGAGGCAAAGCAATATGTAGGATTGCTTACCCTGGACTTTAGGAAAGCCAATTTTGGCCTCTTTCAGTACTTACTTGGAGGTATCCCACGGGCTACAGTGTTTGAAGGTAAGGGGACCCATGAGAGCTGGTCAACATTTAAGCATCACTTCTTCCAAGCTCAGGATCAGTGCATCCCTAAGAGTAAGAAATCAGAGAAAGATGGCAGGAGACCTGTGTGGATGAGCAAGGAGCTCACGGATAAACTCAAAGGGAAGAAGGTCCATGGAATGTGGAAAAAGGGCCTATACACTTGGGAAGAATGTAGGAATGTTGTCAGGGCCTGTAGGGATGCAACGAGGAAGACTAAGGCCTGCTTTGAATTGAATCTTCCAAAGGAGATAAAGGATAATAAGAAAGGGTTTTTTAAAATATGTCAACAGTAAAAGGAAGACTAGAGAAAATGTGAGTCCCCTACTAAATGAGGGAGGTGTACTGCTAACAGAGGATGCTGAGAAGGCGAAGATACTGAATGCCTTCTTTGCTTCAGTCTTCACTACAAAGACTCACCCTCAGGAATCCTGGACTCTGGAGGTAGGAGAGAGAGTCTGGGGAATTGAATGCTTTGCTTTGGTCGAGGAGGAGATGGTGTGAGATCGTCTGACCAAAATCAAGGCACACAGATCCATGGGCTCCGATGGGATGCATCCACATGTGCTGAGGGAGCTGGCAGAGGTGATTGCCAAACCCTCTCTATCATCTTTGAAAGGTCTTGGAAAATGAGAGAGGTGCCTGAAGACTGGGAGATAGCCAGTGTCACTCCGGTCTTCAAAAAGGGCAAGAAGAATGATCGAGGAAACAACAGTCCAGTCAGACTCACCTCCATCCCTGGAAAGGTGATGAAACAGCTTGTTCTGGATGCCATCTCCAAGCAATTGGAATAGAAGAAGGTTATCAGAAGTAGTCAGCATGGATTCAGCAAGGGGAAATCATGTTCAACCAACCTGGGAGCTTTCTATGATGTCATCACTGGCTAGGTAGATGAGGGGAGAGCAGTGGATGTTGTCTACCTTGGCTTCAGGAAGGTGTTTGGTACTGTCTCCTGTAACATCCTTATAATGAAGCTTAGAAAGTATGGGATAGATGAGTGAGCAGTGAGGTGGGTTGAGAACTGGCTGACTGGTAGAGCTCAGAGGATTGTGATCAGAGGTGGAGAGTCCGTTTGGAGGCCTGTAGCTAGCAGTGTTCCCCAGGTGTCAGTGCTGGATCTGGTCTTATTCAACATTTTCATCAATGACCTGGATGAAGGGACAGTGTCCACCCTCAGGAAGTTAGCTGATGACACAAAGCTGGTGGGAGCGGCTGACACACCAGAAGGCTGTGCTGCCATTCAGTGAGACCTGGATAGGCTGGAGAGTTGGGCAGAGAGGAACCAAATGAGGTTCAACAAAAGCAAGTGTAGAGTCTTGTGTCTGGGAAGGAATTACCGCATGCATTAGTACAGGTTAAGGGCTGATTTCCTGGAAAGGAGCTCTGCAGAGAAGGACCTGGGTGTCCTGGTGGGCAGCAGGTTGGCCATGAGCCAGCAGTGTGCCCTGGTGGCCAAGAAGGACAATGATATCCTGGGGTGCATTAAAAAGAGGGTGGCCAGCAGGTCAAGGGAGGTGATCCTCCCCGTCTACTCTGCTCTGGTCAGGTCTCACCTGGAGTACTGTATCCAATTTTGAGCCCTCCAGTACAAAAAAGACAGGGATATCCTGGAAAGAGTCCACTGGAGGGCAACAAAGATGACAAAGGGCCTGGAGCATCTCCCTTATGAGGAGAGGCTGAGTGACCAGGCCTGTTCAGCCTTGAGAAAAGAAGGCTGAGAGGGGATCTTATCAGTGTTTATAAATATCTCAAGTGTGGGAGGCAAAGGGATGAGGCCAGACTCTTTTCAGTGATGTATGGTGTTAGGACAAGGGGAAAAGGCCACAAACTAGAGCGTAGGAAGTTCCGCACAAATATGCATAAGAACTTCTTCATGGTGATAGTGACAGAGCCCTGGAATAGGCTGTCCAGGGAGGTGGTGGAGTCACCTTCCCTGGAGGTATTCAAGACCCATCTGGACACCTACCTGTGAGACCTGCGGTAGGGAACCTGCTTTGTCAGGGGGGTTGGACTCGATGATCTACAGAGGTCCCTTCCAACCTCTGCAGTTCTGTGTTTCTTCTCTCTTTTGTCTTGGTACCCAAATTCCTTTGCTCCCAATCATCTGAGGAACAGCTCTAGTTTGGATGTGATCAAAGTCCATTAAGAGTCAGGCATGGGAGAAATCCAAGGTGGCAACCTATGCTTATCCTATGTATTTACTAGTGCCTGACTACAAGTTGTCTTACTGGATATCTTTACTATTTCCTTGTATGTACTAACATGATAAGTTCTTGAAAGCGTTCAGTTTAGCCTTGTGATTACTTAATATATTAGATGTACTTGCTCCTCAAAAATAGCCTGTCATGTCTTTTTCTCACTCACAGCACACTAACAGACTCCTCAGGTAAAGCCTCAAACTAATCTTCCAAACAGCACTGAGTTCTATATAGTTCTTTGCTGGTCAGTGCTCTTTTCAGTTATTCATCTTTTGATTGACATGCTCCTTAATTTCTTTTTTTAAACATCCAGGAATAACTAATTGAGGAACTCCCCTTCTGCATCCTTGATTGCCACTAACTAAAGTTCTGATTCTTCATGCTGAATAGTTCTTTGTACTCTGTGCTATCCATTAATTATCTTCTGATTGACTCCAAGCTCTGCTAACCACTCTCTCCATTCACCCCTTCAGAACTTATCTTCAGCTCCTATCAAGCTCTTCTTCATTAACAACTGTTGCTGTCACACTGCAGATAGCTTCTCAAGGCTCCTGACTTCTCAGATTAGATCACGTGTGTATGTCAAATGAATTTTGTTCCCATTTGAGATCTTACCAAGAGCACATGGCATATTTTTGTCAGCTACTGTGGCCATGAGCCATTATTTCAAATGCAAATACTCATTTGCTTTACTGTAGCCTTTAATTAGTATGCAATTAACCTGGATCTGTCATTACTGCATAGCTATTATTATAAATTACTCTATGCTAGCCAGGGCAGCTGGATTTCTCTTATGTTTCCTCAAATAGCAATAACAGTAGATTTGCAAGCACTTAAAAGAGCCAGACTGTGCTCAAATTGTTAATGCTCTCTGACTCTTAGGGAAGCCTAATTAGAATACTTGGAGAAATTCAGATGGAAAAAAGGAGGGTAGCAATTTGTAATTACGCGTAAGTATTTGACTCCGAGAAGAAAGTTACAGTCTTTCATGGTGATTAACCATAGTTTGGTTTACTTACTCAAAATGTTCCATAAACTGAAGACTGTTATAATATGTATTTGAGAAAATATGAAATTACAGTCATGGAAAGGCTTCTCAACAGCAGATTGTGTAGTGTACTGGTAGTCACTCTGCCTGTTTTTGCATTAGAGGAGTTTATCACAAATGCTTTAATTCTCTTTTGGATCCATATCTTGCCCAGAGTAGAGAGAGACTGGGGAAGTTATTGTTTGATTCCATATTTAAGCAGTCTGAGTAAGATCTAAACAGGATATAATTTCAAAGAAAACGAAATCTGTATCTTGATGCAGATGTAGAGCTTTGGTCTAAAATTATGATAAGTGACATTATCTCTACTTCCCCCAATTTCTTTAATAGGGAATAGTAACTCATTGGCTATTCAGAACAATTTCATAATACAATATGTAACTATGCTTAAATATGGTGTAGAAATAGCAGAAATAGGGGACAGGAAGGCAAGAAAGTGGAAAACAAAATGGTGTTAATGTTATCATTCTCATCCATAAGGAAGACACAATGGCTCAAGCTTTTGGCTTTGAGTTTTGAATTTCTAATCAGAAACAACAGGTTGATGCTGTCAGAATATGGCCAACACTGTGAACACAGCAGCGTGCAGCAGTACCTCAACATAGCCTTAGCTGTTAGCTGCTGAGCTGAAAGAATTACAGCCATATTATGCTTATGCTATATGCCCACTTGCTAGTGGTTCTCAGAGGTAGGTGCAATTAACTTAGCTGTAACCCTGCTCCTTCGAGAGTCTTGCCTTTGCACAGCACCGCAGGGGACGTTTGTGCCCTCTTGACAGTAGCCAGTTCATCCATCCCTAACACAGCGTTGCCTTGAGTGAGGAAACATGCTCAGCTGCCATTAATTACCATTTCTTGCACACTGATCTTTATTGGTCATGTCAGCAAACAGTCTGCACAGGTTCATTCATTAGTAATGTTTCTTCTCTTTTGTATAATCTCCCGCTATAAGAGAGAATGAAAGAAGCAAGTCTGTGAGAGCTCACCAGCATAACAGCAGCTCCCCTCACCACAGTCTGAAGCATGGATCTGTAACTGAGAAAAGCAGGATTTTTAAGTGAGCTAGGTTTTAAACCAAACATCTTGGTGCATCAGCATATACTTAGGTTTTAGTGAAAGACTAAACTCTTTTTAAGGTCATAAAAATGATTGAAGAGATGGAACACCTCTCCTAGGAGGACAGGCTGATAGAGCTGGGGAGACCAGATAGTGACCTTTCAGTATCTCTAAAGGGGGACTACAAGAAAGAAGGGGACAAACTCTATAGCAGGCTCTGTGGTGATAAGACAAAGGGAAATGGTTTCAAATTAAAAGAGGGGAGATTTAGACTGGATTTTAAAAAAAGTTTTTTTCTGATAAAGGTGGTGAAGCACTGGAACAGTTTGCCTAGAGAGGCAATGGAAGCCCCATCCCTGAAGGCATTCAAGGTCATGCTGGATGGGGGCTGTCAGCAACCCAATCTAGCTGTAGATGTCCCTGTCCATTGCAGGGGAGTTGGACTACATGACTTTTAAACATCCCTTCCAATTCCAAGGATTCCATGATAAACAAAAACTGTAAGAAGCAGTGACTAACCGTTCAAAACAACCATTACCGACATTGATGCTATGCAGATAGAATATACATCTTAAGTACACTTATAAGCAGTTATTTAGACTCAGTTGTTTTATTAACAAAATCAGGTTGAGTATTAGCTTTGCTGTATTCTTTAGTTTGAACATGTAGACTATTTATTTAATATAAATACCAGGAAATAAAGCAATAGTCACACAGTACACTAGGAAAATGTTCTGTATTGCCCTGTCCATTGCAGGGGAGCAGTGTCATTTCATGCTATACTCTTTGTAGGCCGAGGAGATGGTAGCTTAAGATGTGTATCTGTACTTGACACAGTGCTGTGAGCATGTTTCATTTTACCACTTCTACCAACACGAGGACATAAGAAAGAGAGAATAACAAGAGTGAACAGCTAATACCATACCACCTTAAACTACAAAAGCTCTGTGCTAAGTAAGCATGAGTTAAAGCCCAAATATAATTTTATTTGCAAGATCAGAAAAAACAGGTATTTTAAATGGATGAAATGTGCAAAAAATATATCGTTTTTGACACAACAATTTTTTTTTTTTAGTGGCCTATTCTCTAAGGAATTATTACTGAGTTTCAAATAAGCTGATAAGTTATGTTTAAAAGAAAAGACTGGTTGACACAACTGTATGGTATGAGAAATCTTGTACTATTTTTTTTCTGAGCCACTTCTTTTAATTAGTCTTAATATTTAAGTAAAGCTTTCATTCAAAACACAGAAAAATAATAGGGAAGATATTCAACAACATGCTTCTAAAGAGTCAGTCTTATGGCATGAATCTGCAGTGAGAGTATTTAAAGGTTTCAACAAAAGTATATCATCTTTTACTTCTGGAAATATCTTTCTCCCAGAATCTGTACAGCTTTTTCAGATTATATTCCAAGGTTATGTTCAACTTTCAAAATCTGATTTCATGTACTTGTGGGTATGTTTCTGATAGCAAATCCCTGAAGAGATGCACTGGATTTCTTGTCAGTGCTGAAATTAGAGGATGGTGTGTTATTTTGCTCTTGTGGTTTCTGATAAACTAAGCAACAAGGCATTTAACTTCACCTAAATCTCCAGTGTTGTGGACTCCTCAGAGACAGAAACATAAACGGATATCCTGTGTTTGTTGAAAATTACAATTTAAAAAAAAAAAAAGAAAAAATATAATTCAGATTTGACAAGTAATATTGCATTATATGATCTTAGGGAGAATGCTTGCAGATCTGTTTACCTGCCAAATCATTGTTTTTACTCGGAAAGATGATTTCTTTCCTGATTTGTCTAGTGACCTAATGCTCATTAATGACTTAATGGTCAGAAACCTAACCACCCTCCTTTTGTGAAAAAATGTTGAAGACAGTGTGAGATATGAGATATGCAGAAAAAAAGTTGGTGCATTCTCCTGTACAAAAATTTGCTTGTTCTGAAGCATAAATACATCTTACCTGTAAAGACAGCCACAGGTTTACCTTCAGAAAGCCCAGTACAGCAAGAGAATAGAGCCGCCTCTTGGGATTATTTCCTGTTTTGCTTTTACCAGCTCTCCCCTTAAGTGTTCTTAGCAGGGTAGCTCCTTACAAATTTTGCTGCCAAGTATGTCATGTGGTAGTTGCTAACGCTAGAGTTAACCCAACTTCAATCCCCTTGGATTCTGTCCCATTGGGAGTATGGGTTCCAGTTCTGAGAATCATCTCCTATATTCTTCCTCCACAGACCCCCGCTTTGAAAAAAAACCACTGAATGTTGACAGGTGACTCTCATCAATCAGTCCATAACAGAAAAGAAGTTTCTATGGCAGTCAATGTTTTCCTGCATCATAGCCACGCTACAGCTCTGTAAAAATGGATTCACAGAATTCCTGTCTTTGAAAAAAAATATTTTCTTCTTACTTTATTTGTTGAAAGGTGCTTCATGCATAGATTTGTAGTCAGAATGTTAGCTAACAGAACCTACCTATGCAGGCATACAAAGCCAGGAGAAATCTAAAGTCGTTTCTATATTGTTCACTTATTGACAAATCTGGTGAAGCTTCAATTCTGACTATGAGGGCCACTCCAAAACGAATGCCTCCTATTTTATTATGTTGGCTCACAACATCAGAGGCAGATGGTGGTGTGGCCATAGAGGTTAAACCTTCCCACAAATATGCCATTACATCTTGTTGCCATAAGAGAGGTGGCAGCAGTGAGACAGTCTGACAAAATGCCATCTGACATGGAAGTGGATATGAAGGAAAAGTGTAGAACTGAATTCCTCCATGCAGAAAAAATGGCAACCATCAACACTTATCAACACTTGCTGAAAGTTTGTGGAAACCAAACAGTGGATGTGAGCACAGTGAGGCAGTGGCTGGTGTGTTTCAGTAGAGATGACAGTGATGTGAAAGACAAGCCACAATCCAGATGGCCATGAAGACTTTTATAAACTTGACACTCAGGCTCTTGTTCATTGCTGGTAGAAATGCATAGCTGATGGTGATGACTGTGTTGAAAAATAGTGTGTTGTAGCTGAGAGTTTGCTCTGTCAAATAGTGTTGTTGTTCTCTTTGTAGTTTAACCCTAACCATGTTGTTTAACCCTAACCCTGTTGTAGTTTCTGTGGAAATAAATAGGAGGCATTACTTTCACGGCAACCTATGTACAACATGGAAAGGATCAAATTCTCAGTCTGAGTTGATCAACATTCACAAGTAAAGTATCTTTTGAAGCCTGATACAATGATAACTGCATCACCTGCCTTGGACCTAAAATGGAAAGCTATCCACAAAAACTGTGTATATACTGTTAGGCCATGACTCATGAGTTACAAAATCAGTAATATCATTTTTTATTTTTTTTCCAACAAAAAAAGAAAAAACGATTTTTTCTGTTTCTGGTTAGCATTCAATAAAGTAATTTATATGTCTTTATTTCTCTTACTGGCTATTGTATCTCTAGTTCGACTCAAGTTGGTTTAATTATGTGAGAATAAAACAGTTTTCATGATTTGAGCCACAGTAATATTAGTAACACACTTGGAAATACTCTTTCATGAATATGCATATAGTCTCTTCCTCACATATGCTAGAATAATTTCAAGAAAATTTGTAGCAAGATTCTAATGTTCTGTTAATTAGAGCCAGAATTGCTATCAAGAAATGACTTAAAATATATATGATGGATGGGTGATATACTCTAAGTGACTGATGATATTTCTGACAAACAGAAACAGCTAATTACAGATAATTAGTTAAAAATGAATTGCAAAGTGACATGTTTATATTGATTAGTATGCATCAAAGTCTAAACGGTCATTCTGACGGCTTTGTTTTTAATTCCTCAAAAAGAAAAACAATATACAAGTAAAATTGGTCTTGAAAAGCAAAAGCCCATGAGCATAAATATTTCTGCATCTAATGACACACTCTACATTGCTCATTGGAATAGGGGAAGGAAGGAAGCAGAACCATAGTACTTTCAGTTCTCTTCCAGCGAGACCGAGCAGTTTCTTTGGCTTTCCTGGCATTAGTCTTCATAATTAAGGTATCCATATAAATAAGATCTTCATATTTTCTTTGGAAAATGAATAACAAACTTTCATAAGATTGTTTTGACAAAAAATCCCGATTTTTGCAAGTTTTGTTTTTAGAAACACACAAAGCTTTCTTTAGAACATTAAAAGCCTTCAATACAGAGAAAATAAATTAATATCTGGGTGTGCATATTCTCTGATAAATTAAAAAGAAATCTTATGCAGTCTATTCAGCTATATTTGTCAATAAGAAAAAGTGAGGGGAAAAAAAATTACTCTCATATGTTCTTTTGCTTGTGTTTGCATAAGAGGTCATGCCAAGGCTTGAGCTAAAACCCAGCTTACTTCCTGTTTGTGAGCTTCATGTCCTTTCATTTTTCAAGGCACAGACAGCCCTGTGTGATATACCCACAGTGTTGCAAGAATTGTTCGAGCTTCCGCTGTGTTTGGCTATTTCTGGATCTATAACAGACAGTTAAGGAGAAGCCTTGCAACCAGCCTGTCTGCCCATGGCTGCATACAAAGGGCAGAATAAATGTTCATCACTCACAAGTAACTGCATATTAGATTTTGCATTTTTACCCCTCCAAGCATATTCTGGGCTTATCTCAAACATCTAAACGAATGTAGACTTGTATTCATGAAGTATATTCTTGAACCCAGTTCAGTCTACCCAGAAGGCTGATTTTGGCCTGCATTCAAAACATTAAAAATGTATCCATTGACACATAAGTGGCATATTATGAAAATGCAGCGCAGAATGCTATTCGACACATCACAGTGACATACAATTTCTCCCAGAAGGTAAGTCTGACTGAGGGCCCTTTTCCTGACAGCTGCGAATTGCATGAATTTTGAACAAAATGATCAATGGTATTTCTCCTATAGTGATTGGGTTTTTATGAGTTGCTAACTAAAAATTAAAATCTTCTTACAGAACAAAATCATTTTTAAAAAAATACTAGAACAAAATCCATTCCCTGTTAAGCACAACTGCAAGTTTCTTGTCTAAAGGCAAGGATCCTTTAACAAAACTTTCTACCTTTGATAATCAGAAGAGTAAATTCAGTGATCTAACAAAGTCATGAGTTCACATTGGGAAGAAGTCACTGCTCATTAGCACCAGCATATGTTATATAGTGTGATCATGCAGTTTTATAGCTTTACAGAGATTTTGTTCAACCTTGGTCTAATGAGTGTATCTAGCCATAAAGTATACTGTGGCATGGACTCTATAGGGTCCTATGAGTTGTATACACTCTACAGCTGTATTTGGTAAAGACTTTCTAACTGAAAGAATTATAGGATTACCATTGTTGTGGTTTGAGCCAGCAGACCTAAAATATCACACAGTCTTTCACTCACCCCCTCTCCTCCCAGGTGGAATGGCGGAGAGAATCAGAAAAAAAAGTAGAACTTGGGAGTTGAGATAAAACTATTTACTCTGACAGAAAAGGAAAATAGAATAAAATAACAGCAATTATAATTATATACAAAAGAAGTGATGCACAACACAATTGCTCACCACTTGCCAACCGATGTGCAGCCAGTCCCTGAATAGCGCCACCGCCTCCCCCAGCTAACTCCCCTTCCTTATATTGCATGATGTCATGCGGTATGGAATATCCCTTTGATCAGTTTGGGTCAGCCGCCCTGGTCCTGTCCCCTCCCAGGTCCCTGTGCCCCCCCAACCCCTTTACTGACGTAGCAATACAAGAAGCTGAAAGATTGAAATGTCCTTGGTTCTGTTCAACGCTGCCAGGTATTATGAGCTTTGTTTTCCTACATAGCTACAAACCAGACCCTATGAGAGAAAGTAACTTCTGTTTCAGCTAGAAACTAAGACAATCATGCTGACTTTGTTTTCTATGAGGCACATTTGTCTGTTACTAACTGAAGGAAAATAACTTGTTGCCCTAAGCAGATTTATTTATTTGAAAAATAAATAAACACCTTTTCTAATTCTGCATTTGTTTTATAAACATTTTTCTAGCTACAAGCGGCTTATGTGGTTGAAAAAACGTTGATATTTAGCACCTTATTTTGGCATTACTTAATGTCTGAGTTCATCATGTATTCATACATTCATCATTGACACAGCAAATGGGAGGAATACAATAGGTCTTCACCTTGCATCCTTATGAAATGCTCAGAAAGCATGAAATAGGAATATCCTGGGACTTTTTTTTTTCCACCAGAATAAACTGTATTTTAAATAATTAATATTGAATCAACCAAACTAGCCTTTGGTAGAGAAGATGAAAAGAAAATAAAGTGGACATTTTAAAAAAAAAAGATGCATATGACACTGTGCCATAATTTTTTACACCAGTTTAGCTATTGAGGTTTCAGTTGAGATGCGAGGCTAAGCTTGGAACACATAAGCATACATGATTGAAACAATTTTAACTCCACTTAAAGTACATTCTTTCTGCATTTCAGCCACTGCTGTGCCAGCCGGAAAGTGGAAGTGATAGGAAAATGACTACAAATAAAAATAAAGTTGACTAGTCTATTTTCATGGAACATAGTGGTTTTTTACCTTTCTGTACTACCTACCATCCAAAACCAATTAAACTGGTGAAACATTTTCTGAATTGTAAGGTAATATTACATAATAGTTTGTTCCATATTTATGTAATGTTTGTAGCATCTTCTGAAAGAGGGAATAATCAAGGAAATAAAGTTAACTTCTCCTCATAGTATTTTTATTTCTCAACCTCTTTATTCATACACGTTTTTTTTGTATGCATGGATATTTCTCTCTCCTGCTGTAAACAGTGCCCCACAGTTGGATACACAAAATTAAATCATTTAATGGATTTGTGGTTCAGTTGATTGAGGTCCCTGGGTTTCTCTGCACTCCTGGCAGCCATCTTACTGGGTCTGTTACTGTCACTCACTGTCATTTCCACTTGGCTGGCGCCTGTGACAGGTCAGATTACTGGATGTGCTCAAAATATTATATGAAAGAGCAGACTGTGATTCCAATACTGATGGGTAATGCTTTGCTTGCTGAAGCTATCTGTGGAGGTCTTGGTAAACACATAGTTTCCTCAGGCTGTTTGGGGAATCAGAGGAAGAAACGATGGCAAATAGAGAGACCATCTGTCTACAGTCACTAATAAGGTTATGCTTTCTGAAATCTGTTTCCACTACATGGGCATTGTGAAGGTCAGGAACTGGTTACTGACCCAGGATTATTTTAATATAATTAACATTTTTAAATGTAGACTAAGTTGTGCAGTTGTTCATCTGTCTGCTTTACATTCATTTTGCTTCTGTTCTGTCTACCAAAATGATTTCAGGTTTTGAGGTGCTGGATGTAATTGTGCAGCCCTTCTCTACTTCCTCTCCCAGCCATGTCTCATTTTCTCACACAACAGCTACATTAGCTGGATAAGATGCCAAGTTCTTTTTTTCAACAACTTGATAAAATAGCTCAAAATATTTAGTATATGTGCTATTAAAGAACTTGACAGCTTGTAGGAAATGTTGGAGTATTTCAGCATTAGCAGATCCCTGATTCAGAAGCACATACCTCAGCTATTTCAGCAGCTTCAGGCAGTGCATTGCTGTGACTCTAAATGTATTTATAAAAACAAAATATGTTGGTATGCTAATAATAGGAAGGGAACAGTTTAATTCTGGATTAAAATATAGTTGTAAATCAAAATGGTACCATTTCTCAAGGTACCTGTACCATTGTGCTTTTTTTTTCTTCACTAAAACATCAGAAAAAATGATACTAAAATGGAATATATATTTTTGTAAAAAAGATCTCTGAGCCTCAATGGCACTTCATAGCTCTTCCACCCAAAGTCTGAAGCCAAATTGATTGGCAATGCAGCACACAGTGTGAACTGGGATGAAGTTGGCCAAGCTGTCCTTGCTGTCAAACTACAGATAATACATATCCTGGCACGTCAGTATTTAAAGGGAGCAGATGTGGATGGCATTGAATGGATAGTCGCAAAATCTTGATGTATATGTTGGAGGAGTATTTCCAAAAGTGTACAAACTTGACTCCTACATAGTTTCTGTTATCCAATTTTTATTGTAATCCAGAACAACCATTTAGTATGTTGTAAAGAAAGGATTTTACTATTCTCACGTTTGTAAGGAGTATCATATATGAATACCTTTTCACTTTCCTTTATAAAGTACTTAATTTGGATACTTCTAATCATAGTGATTACAACTTGCACTAATTTTGTGTCAGAAGGGAGTGTGGTTAAAAACAAATGAGCTTTTCTTGTATATCTGTATATGTTTAAATTGCAAATATGATTTCTGGAACCATATTTTGCTCTTCTTGCACATTTGTAATGTGTAAGAAATCAAAACATTATTCCATCAAGTAGCTAAATTTCTCCTGCTAGAAGAATTATTCAGGAAGGTTTGAAATGCACTGCAGAGAATGTGCAGAGACTTGTCTTCCATTATACACAGGAAACTCTTTCTGATAAATGTTTAATGGAGTATTCAGTTTATTTGATTTCAACATCTAAAAATTCTGCAAAAAAAAAAAGGTAGCTCGTAGCACTTAGCAAAAGGCATGGTCTCTGATGCAGTTTTTTTGTTGTCCGATGGTTTGGGCTCAGAAAAGTAGTGAAAGAGATATGAAACAAAGCAAATTTTATGTGGCTAAATAGCAAGAGAAAATGAGAATAACGCATGAATGCTAAGCTAGTTCTGACAAAAGCCATTTTAAATGTACTTTCAAAGTCTAATTTGAAAACAACAATAGTGAAAGTGGCATTTTTCTTCGTTTGTGATGACTCAATATCAAATAATGTTTTTCTATTCAGACAGATTTTAAATATATCTTCTACAGAATGTTTCTCCTCTTGTGCCCATTACAATGCATGTCTTTTTCTTGTCACAGAAACCAAGAACTTCTTTGCTCCATTCAGATCATGTCTTTCAAAGTCTCACAGGCTCATCCCGGATTCTGGAGAATATGAATGTCCTAACTGATGCTTCTGCCTTACAGAAGTGGTGCCAGTGAATATCTCTGAGGCTCTATTCATATAGCCGTGACCTGGGAGCATGAAGAGAATGTAAAGGAACTGAGTTGGCACCACTGACACACTTCTTCCACATCTCACTGACCTCCCTTTGCCTATACAGCCAAAATTCAGGACTGGGTAACTGGCAAACCCGTACAGAGAACCTGTGGCACTTCATCCATGTTTGTACTGGAGACCTTGAGCTTTCATATAATTTTTCCTCAAAAGGCTCACCACGCCATCTTTGTCCCCCTTAAATTAGAGGGCTTAGAGAAAATGAGTCTTGTATTTTTGCTTGGCATCTTCACCCCTTGCCAGCCTTTCTACATCTAAGACAAGAAGCGCAATAGTCTTTGGAAAGATTTTGCAGGCAAGCAGGAGAGGAAGGAGTTCTTCAGAGACCGAAACAGAAATCATTCATTCAGGTATCAGATATGAATTTTTTAAAGCAAATGGATTTGGAAAGATGCTATTTTTAGCAGTACCATGTCACCTGCCTACACAAAGCTTTTTACCTGCATGTCATGTAATATAGTATGATGAGTTACAGCAAAAATTCAAATGACACTCATAATTTGCTTCCTTCTGATATGGTACATCATAGGAGTCTAAAACAATGTGTTAACACATTAATAAACAGCAAATAGATACTCGCAAGAAGACAGTAATTTCATTAATACTAACCTCTTTGCTAAGGCAGAAGGTTTTCTTTCCACTTCTCTACCTTATATTAAAGACGAAACAGAATTGTATTTTTTACAGTTATTGTACAGCAAGAAAATTAATAAGATTGCTCTCTGCTGAAGAAATCAAACATTATGCTTTTTCTCTTTCAAATCTTGCAAGAATATTTTACAAAGGATTTCAAAGGGGGTAAAAAATTTATTCTAATTAGACAAATTATGCTACGTGAATGTTCAGAACTTTTTAAATGATCTAAGTTATTTATTCAGCTACTTTCTGAAGTAAGCCTTTACGATATCATATAATTTATAACTTAGCACAAAAACATGTTAAAGGCCTGCTAAAATTGTGATTTCCTCTTGAAAATAAATTAAGACTCCTACTGCAAGCCTTGCTCTGTCCTTCTACATATACAACTCCTGGGCCCTCATCCAAAAATGTACTTATTTAAATTAAAATAAAAATATACTTCTTTTTAATTTTTTTTCTTTTTTTTCTTTCTCTCTTTTTTTTTTCCTGTGGTTTATGTCCCTGGCTAAGTGCATAGAAAGATCAAGTCCTACAGAAGGGCTTCGTAACCTTAGCATTAGTGCTGTTAGCTTTAAAAGGCCTTGCAATCACAGTTCATTTGACAAATAACTGCCAGATTCTGCTGGATATTTCACTTTGTGAGAGTCAGATTCCCACTAAATGGAATGCCATCATCGATAACATCCCTGAGCAAGTAACTGCATTGAACACATAGTAAGAAAAACTGTTCCTTCTGTCACCCTTAATGGGTGAGGAAGGGCTGCTGGTGAGGCGAGGAACTCGAAAACTGCCTGCATCAGTAAATGAAACAGATCCTAGTGCTGAAACTTGACTGTGACCATTGGGAAGCTGCTACAATTGTGCTTGAGAATGCTGTAGCTCGGCCAGCTAGAGCTCTCCCAGACCATGCTGCTCATGATGGCTCAGTGACCATCCTCATCATTCAGTCTGCATCCAGCCATCTGTTTTCCATGCTGACACAGCTAATGGCATGTGTGTGCACTGTTCTGTTCCAACTGCCTTCAGCGTTGAGAACTGGTCCCAAGCATGTTCAATTTATTTGTATGGACGTAGCCTCCAATCCTCATATATAATATTGCTGGATTTATTTTAATGTTAAAAAGCAGAAATTCTTTCCCTAAAGCTATTTCCTCATTCACAGTAAACTGCTCTAAGATCCTAGGACTGAGAAAGCATTGTGATGTATGCTAAATGTACACGATACAGATGAGGATAAACAGCCCAGAACCAGTTCAATTGCTGACCAAACTCATTTGACATGAACTTTAGTTTTGCATACACATTGGCTATTCTAAAACATTGCTTCTAAACTTTCTGCAGACTTTAAAAAAAAATATGTGCAAACAGTAGAATATAAAACATATCATATTTTCTTATGGACCCTCAAATACAATGCAAAAATGGTACTGTAATACCCTATCCTACTTCAAGTCCTTGATTAATTTGTATAGAACTTGGTACTAACACATAATTACTTAGCAAATAATATGACCTTCCCATAATTTATCCCTAGACTTGTTCTTGCTAAATGTCCACAGTCACTTTATGTCAGATTTGCTGGTGGGAGATAAGTGATTCTGTTTTCTGCTGTGCAGAAATCTGTACATATGAGCATGATTTACACAGATCTGAGGCATTGTAAGTAGGTAGAGATGTGTTTAGTTTAAGTAAAAGTCATACTCTTTTCCCAATGGACTTATGAAAAAATGGATGGAGGTGAAAAATGTCAAAATTTTTACTCATGAATCTCCAATTTCCCTTTAATTATAAGAAGCTGTGGTGAAAAGGCACAGAGCATTCTCAATGCGGTAATAGTGACGTCTCCAGCTTTTTTTGGACCACATACTTGAATCTTCCTGACAATCTTAAGCCTTTCTTTTTCCCCTCATTCTCCATCACAAATCAGTATTCAGATGCCCTATCTTATAGTTTTAAAGCCTTAATGCAATCTCAATTTTTCTTTTCTTTCTTTTCCCTTCAAAGTAGCCAGTATCTTCCCTGCCTTGTACCATTTCCACTACAAACAAACAAGCAAACAAACAAACAAATAAAAAAAACAGCAACAAAAACAACAAAAAAAGGAAGCGAACTTGTAATGTCCTTTCATTTCATCAAGAGCAAGTTGTTGGATGAGAAAACCGTTTTTCTCATGAGAAATCCTTTACCTAATTCTCCTTTGGCTGTATAAATAGTAGTCACGTAGTCACGGTTCTTTGAGATTGTTAAGCATGCCAGATGTAATAACATTTTCTTGATTTTTTAATGCCTAATTAAATTTTACTTTCTGACAAGCAATGTTTCATGGAATCTCTACTTCATTCCTCTCAGATAGCAGAATGTAGAACAAATCCTATAGCCTTTTGTTCTGTCACCATAGCAAATCTTCTCTTTATGTCTAGGAAAAAGAATTTCTGTAGTTCTGCTTTTACACATTTTTCTTAATAGAAAATATCTTATATGAAAACAGCTGCAAAATTGTTCTTGGACAGTGATACTCATGAAAGTATGCTCATTAATTTAGGAAAAAAAAAATAAAAAGGAAACTGCTTGTAGTACAATGGCCAGTAAACAAATGCAGTTTTGCCAGAAAGCTGTTTTTGTTTTATTTCATATTTGGAATGTGTTTCCAAAGTTATCATCTTGATGCATTGATGAATAGATTTTTCTGATGCTGCACTTCAGAATTCCATGGAGTTTTTGACAAGTCCACTCATATGCATGCCAAGCCTGTTATTTTACAATATCACGTCGGAGGAAAAGTTTAATGGAAATGTTGGAAGTGTGTCTTTCTGTCACCATATTTGTACATTATAAGATGAAAGACTCATATCAGCATTCTATATCTTCTTATTATCATTACTTTAAATCCTGGATCTACAAACAATTTACGCAAGTGAACATCCCACCTCCTGAATTCAAGAGAACTAGTCATTTTTGAAGGACATAGTATGAGGCTAGCACAGCCATCCAAATTCTTAGCTGAAATGTGGTGCATGAAGAAATTCACAATCTGTCCCAGTCACTATCCCAAATTTTAGGTTTTGCAAAGTAGATCGGGCCATCAGAAATACTTCCCTATTTCCTCATTCAGCTGATGTGCAATAAGTGGTGCCAGAAATGATTTTCAGTACCAGTTCTGTCCAATGACAAACAACAGAGAGTAAAAGTTCACCTGTCACCAAATCATTGTTCTGTTTTTCCCGTGGTAGCTGATGCTTAAACTGGAAGTTGTGAACAAGGGCATCAAAACAGTGGGCACGCTATAATTTTATAACAATCCATCTAATGGAAACACAGTCTGCTTGAAAGCAGATGACCATCATTGACCTGAAGATTTTTTCTTTTTCTTTTTTTTTCGATTTACTAGGGGTCCAATCAAACCAAATAAAACATGCACCAAAAAAACCCCACATATTTATTGTCAGGATTTATTTATTTATTTATTTTTGTGTTTTAAATCAGCAAGAGCTAGAACAGAAAAATAAAATTCTACAGTAAAGTTCTGTGGGACAGTTGTATTGCTCACCATTTCTAGTATTCTGGCTTTAGTTGAATAAAATGCATTGTCTAGCAAGTTTCTGATTCTCCTTTGTAACAGCGCATTCTACACCAATACCTTTAATTACTGCAATGCTACATTTTGCAGTTAAGTAAATTATCCTCTAGAATGATCCTTAAAGATAATATATATTCTTCAGTTGAACTTTCATTGTTTTTCGCCAAGTAATTAATCATTCTATATGCTTTGTATGAAGTACCATCTCTTCCATCTTCACTAATTTACATATAACGCCATAAATGGTACTTTTTCTGAAGTATATTAGACCTGCTTTATTTCCATTCCAGTGAAATCAGAGTAATCTAAAAGTTTTCAGTTTTTGTATACCCATGTTGCATTTTATCCTGTTTTCCTTTTGCATTCAGACCATATTCATTCCACCAGAATGTATTCCACAATCTTATGTAATACTGAGATTGTATTTGTAAGATTGCCTTCTTTTCTTCCTTATCTTCAGGTTTCTGTTGTAATTTTACTGTTTTCTGGTCCTATGAAGCAAACAGTAATTTGCCAAGACTAACCTGGAGAGCAAAACTAAGCTTCATAAGCACATTTCTTATCTGTCATGTCAGGCATTTGTCATGTCAGAATTCAAACATAACCTCTATCGGTAAATGCTTCACTTTCAATTAGGAATATATGCCTACTCAGAATTAAGGAAGGGAGACGAATCTAGGAACTTCCAGCAAGTATTTGTATGTCTGTCATCATAAATCAAATAGCCAGAAAGCCATATAAGCTCTTTAAAAAAACATTACTGTTGCCACATTGGAGGAGTATTTTAATTTTCAGAGTGGTTTCTGAAAGAAAAGGTTGCAAATTTTACCTCACTTCTAGCTTAATTTGAAACAATGAATTGAGTCACCTCAGAGAATTAGGGGTGACATCTCACAGGAGTCCAACAAGCATCTGTTCTTGGCCCTCTCAGCTAACTAGTTTCAACTGTCAAATAGATAAGCAAAGTTTTTTAAATGTCACTATTAATATTTTGTACCTTGGGGGATAAATCAGAAGTCTTTGAATACAAAGTGCATGCACACTGGTTTTAGTCTAGAGGTATTTAGATACACACTGAAGTCTTTAATGAGTGCTTCCACTCTGGCAAAAAATCTCGTTGTCTTCCTACAGTTCAAAGATAGTAGTTAGCAAGGACAGGGGAAATAAACTGCTCTTACTCCTCTAAAAAGCAGCAAATAATATAATAGTTATTTTAAGGGAAATTTGGGAAAGCGGAGATTGAAGTGGGAAGCAGCATATTTAAAAGTATCTGGAGGCAACCAGCAAAGCTGGTACTGCAGCTTCGCAGCTGAGAAGTTTTTCAGAGTATTTCATAATATGAACATCCTACACTGAGTTTAATGTGTGCAGGAAAACTAATATGTCTCACGAATTCATAATATAATAACGGGGTAGCATATTGAATTGTGTTATTTATTGTTCTCTGAGAAAGAAGGATTTTTTTGCATTACTTTCCAAATGTATTTTTCCAATAACCCTGTAATGTTCTCTGACGAGAATTTTTAACCTTTGGAGTCACTCTAGTTTCACATTTGTATCAAACCTTCAGCAATAGCTTGCTTTGCTTCTGCTTTAACCATATGTAAAGGTAACTGCAGCCCAAATGCAATCAAATGTAGAGACAAGCCCTAGCCAGTACAGTCACTACTGTGCATCAGAGCTCCCGTTCGCTGGATTCCACATATTCCCTACTTCTTCCATGATTTGATGTGCCAATGGCTAAATAAACTATGGTACTGGCCCATGCAGAAAAGTGAACTGAAAGGAATAGAAGCATTTATTCCTCTCATTCCCTGCTTCCCTTTCCTCTTTTACCAAAATATCTATGGACATGGGAACTGTGAGTGAAGAGAACTCTTTTGCCCGTTTCAGTGGCCACTGATGCTGTCACAAGAGCCCTCTCACAAAGAAGTGAAGATATGCCTTTGGAGATGTAAATTTCTTTGATATGCTTTCAAAATGAGTTGTTCATGTTTCCTACCTGTTGCGTACCTGGAGGTACCTGTAATCACCTTCTAGTCCTTCATCTATTTCTCTGCCCTGAGAAGCTATCTGTCTAAGCCATCCTTCAGAGACATTTCGTCCGCTCTTTCAAACTTCCAAATAGAATTCTTGACTCTTCTTACCCTAGTGCAGTTCTAATGCTTGGAAGGTATTTTTAAGGCATATATTTAGCAATCTGATCAGCAAACATTACAACACTCACATAAGCATATGTGTTACATAAAAAAACACATAGGTTCACATATTCAGTGTGTAAGATACTGTATGTAAAAATGTGTCAGCTTAAAAATGTGCAAGACCATTAATCTCTTCAATTTATTTACTTATGTATTAGCTCTTGTCACTGTAAAATACTTTCAGCACTTGCATTCTGCACTTTTTCTGAGTGTCACCCAAGGATCAGCTCAGATTTAGGACCAATGGCGTTTAGAAAGACATAGGACATTTACTAAATGTTCACAGAATTATCAGCAAGTTTGTAATCCGAACCTGAATTCTTAAAAATATATATATATGTTGCCTATCTCTACTATTCTTATTTCTTTTTCTGTCATTTTATTTCTGCTTCAGTATTACAACAGAAGTATCATAAACTACACAAAACGGTAGCATGAATCCCCTTAATTCAGTTGCCTAAAGTGTGCTAAATAATTACTGCCAGCATTTAAATGACATACTAAATCCTAATTCAAGCACATCTGCTTTTTTTTTTCTACTGAAAAATACATACTCAAATGTTCACAGAAGGTCATAATTTATCTTAATGATGGTGTATTTGATGCATTGCTATACAGTACACCAGGAGCAGCAATCCCACTGCTAGCTGACTATATAACTTCAGATACAAGGGGAATACAAAGCTTGAAAGCCAGGGAGCAAGGGATAGATAACAGGACTGCAGACAAATATTTCATGGGTCAGTGTCAATAAACTGACACTGGCCTCTGGTGTGAATTGTGTTATCTCCAGGTAAAAGCATAATATAGAGCACACAAAGCTCTCCTTTTTCACTGTGCACACAAAAGAAGAAACATCAGACAGACGGATTAAGTGAATAACTGTCTTTTAATTACATTTTTAACCAAAGGTTGAGATGCTATTTAGGAAAAAATGTGAAGCTGCAGCATGTGGAAGGGGGACAGAAAAGGAAGGAAGAGAAGAATAAGATATATCCAGCTGGCATAAATGAACATAAATGAAATTAAGTTGCCTGAACAGCAGGAAATACAATTTATGCCAGAAGCTGTCAGACTGATCTCATCCATCTCTCAAACAAGGCTATCAATCACTGTCTTTTCCTTGTCTTCAGCATGGTTTTTCTTACCTCCAGCTGGCTGTACTTTAATGCCAAAGTCGTGTTAGCTAAAATTCATTATTTCTCTTTGCTCATCTCTTTTTCTTCAGAATTTCAGCTATTTCTGCCAACCCTGGAAAGGTATTATACTGCCTATGTAACTCAGCAATAAGCAGAGCATGGGCAGGAAATGAGGCTGCAGTATTTAGCGAACGTAGCCATGGACTGACACTCACAAAATATGGTTTATATTCCTGTCTCTGTAGTGGACATTGAAAATGTACTCCCTCCTGTGCACTACTTTTCTCCATCTGCAATATCTCCACATATATGCTGAAGTCTTCTTTATTACTTACACATTTCTGTCATGATTTACGTATATGACAAACATATAAATTATATAGATCTGTATGTATTCATACATGTCATACCTACAATTGAGATTTAATCCTACATGCCATTTATTTAAAATTTCTGTTATCTGGGGAGAGGCAAAGAATACTTTTTTTAAGAGAAGAAATGAAGTGCTGCATTAGTATGCACATGCATGCAATATGCAACTGTGTGATTGCACTCTGTTCATCAGAAGCTTAAATCGTTAGAATGTAACACTGGATTTATCCCTACATCAGGGATCACCAATAGTATTCCATGAAGCGGGGGATGGGTTGGGAGCTGAGGCTGGGAGCAAGACAGAGCAGTGGGCTCACTGACAGGGGCACAGCCCCAGAAAATATAAAAAGAGTAGAGCAGTAACTGGAATGGCTGACTGGCCAGGGACTGCCAGATAAATTCACAGCAATGGTGTAGGACTGAAGTCACGTGAGGGGCTGAACTCAGGGCCTTGCTCTGGCTCGGCAAGGCACATGGGCCAAGACCAGGCTGAGCCACTCATCATAAGAGCACCTGAGAGAGAGGGAAGCAGCCCTGGGGAGAGGCTCTTGAGCCTCTCAAGCAGCCCTGTGACAAATGGGCTCAAGGCCAGGTAGCAGCTCCAACAATGCAAGCCCTGAGCCTTCACTGCCAGCTCCTCAGGGCAGAACTCACTCAAGGCCCTGAAGTTTAGTGGGCACATAATGAGGCTATAGCCTACTGGAACTTGTCTCTGAAATATATTTAATAGCATAGGTATGTGACAGATTTGTTTTGAACTCTGTATGCTGATATAAATGGAACAACCTTCCATGGTGAGTTTTATATAAGCATTACTCAAATTAATACTGAAGAATGATAGACTGATTTGTTTTGTTTTACAAATACTCTTATAGCTGCTTAATTTTCATGGCATCCTTTGTAACAAAAGTGGCACACAGCAAGACCTTCAATATTTTTATTCGTCAGGTATGCTTTTGAGAAAAATGTCTATTGATTCATAACTAATAATGACTAAACCGCAGAAGTCATTAGTAAATCAATTCAGGGAAGATTACCTTTGACTTTTATAGTAATTTCACGCATGTGTGGTTAAAATGATCAGTCTGGCAAGGTATCGTATTTGCCTACCTTGTAGAAAAGCCTGTATGACTAACAGTTATGATCTATGAAATACCTCCAGAAGCTTTCTGCCACTCTAATTCTTTAGCTGATTAGAACAACTGAATTTCTGGACTCTGACTTTCAATGCATATTGTTATGACTTAGACATTTCAATGCTAATGACCACAGATTCAAAGCTTTTATGATATTGACATATAACTTTTCAAACTGGTAGATTTTCTTCAACTACTCTTCATCAGAGATGCAGGATGGCAGCACTTTGATAAAAGCACTGCTATAAGAATACCAAGTTGCTTATGCAAAGCACTTTATCTGCACTTTGTGAGGTGCAAACATTTCAGTTAAGGTAGGAATACAGTGAAATTTTCTGTTTTGCATCCTTAACAACTACTGTCGAATAGAATTTTACCATCATTATGGAAGATTGAAACTACCCCCAGGATTCTTCTTTCAGGCCTTGGGTATCAGAACAATGATGCCACAGCAACGTCTATCAATGAAAATACTTAGGATAAGCAAGTGTATCTTACAGCTTGACTTACAGAAATTAACGAATAAAGAAACACTCAATACTTTTGAATTGACACCTCTAATAAAGAGCACAAAAACTATTATTCTCTGATGCTAATCAATGGCGATTGACTTACTTACCTTTTTGATTTAAAGATGACTACACCACTAATGCATTTTTCAGAACATTTCTAATATTTGATCAAGTACGAAGTGTATTATATATCAAACTTTCTTGTAACCATGCACTAAGATGCAAATGCTTAACAGGAAGTTGGTGAAAGTTTTGATTGCTGTTAAAAGAGACATTACAACTGTACTGATCAATCAGATTTCCACTATGATTTGGGAAATGTGTAAGATATATGTATATGTTTTATGTGATTCTAAGCTATCATCAATTATGAATAGACAGAAGATGTCAAAAATACACCTTATTATCTCCTCACCTATTTTGCATCCTGCCAGGTCTTCAAAAAACATGGATAGCCTCTAATACAGAATTAAGCTTGTTGTGGGAACAAAAACATAACTAAATACATTTGGTGTTCTTAATGGCTGAAGGTGTATGGCACGATCATTTTAGTTTGGTATGGCTTCTTTTGAGAGTAGAGCATAGCTTTCACCAGCTTAAACAACTGTGAAAAATTGTACTAACAAAAGTTTCATCTACATTCTGTTTTAGACAAAAGGTATCACATAAATGTAAATTGGCACTATTAAGGTCATACAAGGTAAGTGAAAACAGATTTATTCTCAGTATATGAATTTCTTTATACTCAGTGATTTTACAAATGCTTCCAGATCTTGTCTTAGTTCTGCAACTTTGCAATTAAATGTACTACTCTGTATGCAGCAGACAAGCAAGAAACATCTGCTCAGGATTGTAAAGGAGCTTTAACTAATTTTATTCAGGTGCTATAACTTAACTAAACCAATGAATGCGTATTTGTTTAGGCGCCAATCACTATCACTTACAAATTGCAAGTAAAATACATGATCTTCAAATATATCAACCAAACTTTTTGTACAATAAAGTATCTCAAAAAATATCCACAGCTCCTGAAAAATAAAACTAACACAATTTTCTGTACTTTACATTTTATCCAAAGTCTTAATTTCATAAAATGGCAAAGTGTTAATATTATTATCTATCTGCTGTTTTTTCTTGCATAAGAATTGCTAGAGTTTCTTGTTTTGCTCAACAGGCTCTTTTTTTAAGCACCACTGTTTTCTGTTATTATTATCTGCATGTTAAAAAAATGATGCAGACCTACTGAAGGACTGCATGAGGAATCACAGTGACAACTCAGATGACAGTGCTATTATACCAATCAAAAACAACGAATAAACATATTTAATTACAAAAAAAAATATCTCTCAAAAAGAGGAGTGGTGAAGATCTTTGAATTCTTACGTAATGCAAAACAGTGTTCAATAAGTCTGAGATGCCACATTACAACTACTTAAGTGGATGGATTGTTATAGTTCATAAAAGGAATGTAATGTCAAATATGTATGTATATATATAAATATGTCAAATGATACTCCTTGATAAAACAAAGATTTTGTAATCCATTCTTAAAGAACAGTGTATTTGAGTCAAAATTTACTAGTGGAGAATGAAAGAGAGAAAAGAGTCTCAAATTCCTCCTGTTGTTAATAATGACATCAGAACACATGACTGGTATTTAAGCCAAGATATCAGCAAGGTTCTTAGTCTGAACTTATTTAGTTAAAGAAAAAAAAAAAAGAGCTTACAATGACACATTTTCACACTATGGTCACTCATATAAGTTAACAAAGCCTAATCTAAAAAATGATAAAGCCAGTGTGAGTTCTTCCACTCTACTTTTCATTGATGATTCTGTCAAAAGTGCATTATTTGTCCTTTGTGGTTCTTATTTGAGAACACACTTGTGCAATAACCTAAATGTAAGCATTAATAATTTCACTGATCATACCTAAATGCAAGCATGAATAGTCTCACAAAAGTCAGTGACAAGTCCTTATCGAACTCGAGTCTGAGGGAGTTCATGGGTCTTGAATATATAAGCTACTTTTTAGCCAAACAGTTTGATGAGAATTATGATATTATACTAGAAATACAATTTGCATGCAAAGGAGCATGAATATTTAAAATCCCTTACCACAAGCTCCTATTTATTTAGAAGTACTCAAATAATATACCTGTGTACCATAAATCTGTTACTTTTAAATGAGTCTGAATTTGATCCACTATATCCAGTTCTTCCAAGTACAGACACTTCAAAATAAACTTTCAAGAATATTACACATGTTAAAGAAAATGGAACAAGAATTTTATGCAAAGCTATGCCAAAAGTTGACAGATATCCTTTAACTGTTCTACGGATATTTATAGTATGGAAAAAAGAAAAGCTACTGAAGACAGGAAGAAAGAAAGGAATATGTTAAATCAGTGTTTTTTTTTTTCTTTAAATGGCACTAACTAATTACTTACTCATATTGGTATTTATTGTTGTTGATAGGATTAAACAGCATTGACTAGTAGATGCATATAAGGGATATTTATATATCAGTGTAAAATTAGATACAGCAAAGCTAAGTAGAAAAACCTTTGTAATTTGAAAAGGTCACCCTGTGTTAAATAAGAGTCCTTACAACTGATTTTAATGAACTCATTTTTCCTTCCATACATATATCTATATAGGTTAATATTCCACTGATTAGCCTCATCTGCATTGCAGGAGGACTAGAATGTACGCCTTTTGAAGCTGTTAGTTTTATTATCCTAAATAGTTTTATCAAAATTCAAAGGTAGAAATGGCAGCATCAGTATTATTTTCTTGAATTTTGACCCTCATGGAAATTTCCAGTGAAATCCAGCAGAAAGTTTTACTATATTTTTAAACTATTCTATAATATTTAATTCCTTTTACAGTTGTCATAATTAAATAAGTCTGAGAGTTATACAGAAAATACAAAAGTAGACGTAACACATTTTTATAAGACATTTGGCTCATGAGTCAAAAAATGTACACAGTTCTAATCATGGATCAATAAAGCCCAATTCTCTATGAAGTCTTGCAGTACTAGGCTCTGTGCAGAACCCCAGAGAGTTCTCAGCAGATGAGAATTTACTAATTTTTTACAATAAGGTCACCTGTTGAATCTCTATTCTCAAAGTAATATTAGCAACCTGGACAGTTTATTCTGGGGATATAAATGATTTTTAGCAACTTCTCACTCCTGAGCTTCATTCCAGTTTTGCCTACATTGATGTGTTTTGCTTTGTAGAACCTGAATGTGTGTAAGTAATGTGATTATTCGTTAGTTTGCTTTTTCCTCTCACTTCTTTTTACAGGAAAAAGAATGGAGTGGAGGGCTTCCCTTTTGTAAGATTTTGTCTGCAATGCATGCCTTTGTATACATTAGAGAAGGTAAGATGCCCAGCTTGCCCTTGGAATAGGAATGCAATTTGGTCATATCTTTCAAGATAGTTTCTACTTGTTAGTTTAATTTAAAAGAAGGATACATCTTATTTTCTTCTAAAGAAATAAGATTCTAGATATCTTATGTCAATACAGAATACTGCGTGGCAGCAATATGGTACAGGACTTCAGGGATTTTTGACACTCAGCATACTACCTGGGCATTTTGTAACGGTTAGCCAAGTCAATTTAAAATGACATGAGCTGTTCCTGGAGGTGTTCTAAAAAATTCTTCTAAAAAATTATGTAAGTCCTTAACCAAAATCAAAGCTGTAACATTGCTTGAAAATGAGCTTAATATTGATGAAAACTATCACTTGTTATTCTGTGGTGTCACCAGTAACACAGATGCTCAGAGACTTTTTGGTGTGGATGGGGGTATTTTCAAGTTTAAAGGATTTCTACTACCTGTAAATTTCAGTAGGTCCCAGATACTGCGCTTAAAATTTTTACAAGACGTTTTAGAAAACATGATCAGAGGATAAGAAAAAAGTAATCCTCTTCGTGAAGCTTTTTAATCTTCTAGTTGAAAGCTTCCAAGCTAATGACAAGTGACTTTGAAGCCACAGGAAACAGTTTTTCTACTTCTTCATTTTCATATGCACGTATCTTAATTGCACCCTTATAGATCCTTTTTTTTTTTTTTTTTTTTTTTTTTTTTTCTGTTAGTCTCCACTGAGCTTACTTTTTACAGATATAAAGGGCTGATGGACCTGCAGCTGTGATGGGTAAATATACCCAAAGTCACCACCATTGTGCTGCTCCTTGCCATTAACATGCTTCCGATCAGTCACCTGTGCCCAGCCAAAGCATGGATATGGTCTGTTGCTGTGTTACCCAGCAGGTAAGTGAAGTTAAATTTTTCTGTACAGAGATAACACTTGTTTAGCTGTGTTGCTGGCAAAGCTGCAACATTTTACGGAAGGCTTCAATTTTAATTACCCTTCTTCAAGCAACAGTCTATAAAGAAACATGATGTCAGAGTGAAAATATACACTGTCTATAACCCTATGTCACTCCAAAATTTCGTATTCACATTGCATTAGTACAAGACATTCTTCTTTCTACCCCAAGATGCAGTAGCCACAAAAAATATAGAGCTAAATATGGAATTCTTAATGTAAACTTATTTTCTGGAGAACAAATATTAATTGAAGTTTTATAACTGAAACTGTTCACAGCCTTTTGAAGATAAGTAGGGGAATACTTTCATAAAGCTGTCCTCAATTTAATTAATCCCATCATAAAGCATCAGTTAAGCCTGCACTAAACAATCAGAGTAAACCTCTAAATCCTGGGAAACTTGCCCACTTTTGAATGCAACAGACAGCTTAATAAAGTCTTGGTTCATGACAAGCCCTGAAAGACAGTATAAAATAAATTACTAAAAGATAATTCCTTCTAATTAATTTCAAATAGTTCTCCTATCTCTAAAACAAGTACTTTTCTCACCATAATAATAGCTTCTTGTTCAGACATCTTTATTTTAAGGATGAAGCTGCTGATACCTGGAAATATTTTCCCTGATTTAATAAAATTTATTATTTTTATCTTACTAATACACATTTTTGTAAAAACAAACTGCAAGTTTTTAGTATTGAATTGAATTAGGATCTCATCAAAAATATTAGATGCTGAACATATGAACTTTCTGGTCAGTTGAGAATGTCACCCAAGTCAGATATTATTGTTTCTTTTGCTCCATTTAGAATAAAGCTTGAAGAAACATTTACAGTTTGAAAAAACATGGAAGAAACAGTAGTGAGTGAACTATGAGATCTACTACAATTTGTATATATGTTACAGAAAAATCTATGCTCCTGGAATTTCAGAAGGGCACTGGTCTGAAACCACATGATATCAGCAAAGACTCGAACAACAGAAAGCCTCAAGATCTCTCTTTATAAATTACTAGTTATTAATAAAAAAAATTGTAAATGATGGAGGATTTAATATTTTCCTTCTCCTTTTTTTCAGTATTTACTGCAGAAGATTTACTATTTAAGATTTAAATATAAATGCAATTAATCCTGTTCTGGTAACAAGAAAATATTGTGCAAATTTGTTGCTATACTCTCTTGCTTTTAATGAAGACATTTGTGAGCCAAAGCTAATTGATATGTCTGAAAGGGCATACTGAAATTTGCATAGAAAACTTTCTCTAAACATTTTGTTTTCATCCATTAAAATGCAAATGGTTGTCATATAGTAAAAATAAATAAATAAAACCACACAGAAATGAAACCCAGCAAGATGCATCTTTGTCCTTTTATCTTTTCTCAAATGTGATTCACATTTAAGGTCCTCTCACTTATCCGCATGCCAGTGAAGAAGAGATAAAGAACAAAGATCCTCTTGCTTATATCACTATGTCCACCTCCCTACTCCACGCCATTTCCACAATTTCCTGAGGGAAGTGACTGCTCGGTAAGTTTTGTTTTGTTCCTGTTGTAAGGGATGGAGCACACTCAGGATATCTGTAGGAAGTCCACACAGTTCTCAAGTCACTGTTGTGCAGACACAAACTTAAGATTTTGAAAGTACCAACTTAAGTACAATGTTTGTACAACAGCAGAATTCACCTCCTACTCCTAAACAAGACAGTTTGTTGATTTTCATGTCCATGCTGCAAATCGGTACACACGTATTTAAAAGAGAATGAAATATTTTTGGCTTTCTTATAGATGAAAAACAATGTGATTTCCTTAAACTAATTAGAAGAAACATTTTGATAATTTTGCTGAAACTTTCCAAAAAACTAGCCTCAGGAAGAAAATCAGCCTTCATATTCTTCCTAAACAATTAAATTTCAGCAGACTTGCAAGCAACTTATAAACAACTGAAACACTTTTCTAATAAAGCAGACTTTTTTGTTTACTGCTCATAGGCAGTTGCTATCATTTTAATTAAATATGTGTGCATGATTTATATGTCATTTATACTGTATGCATAGTTTTTAAAATGAGATTAAGTGATCCTGTAATATATAAAGAACATTTTTTTTCCTTTGATCTTCCTTTACAATTGATTTCCTTCAAACCTTGTAATATCTAAACAATTTTATTTTTGCTAATTATAGAACACTTTAAATCTTCAAAACAACATGCAAACAGTAATGTTTTTCTATACACTAAGAACCAAGCCTGAAGACACTTGGTTTTTGATCAAGGAGAACAGGTGGAAAAGTATTTAAAAAAAAAATCAGTATTAACACTGAAGCTGTGAGTAAGATTTGTTCAGAAGTTCTGGGTGTGCCTGAAAACAGAGCAGCTGTTTCTGTCCATTTAGAAGGATCAACTGCATGAGGTTTTCAAGGTAAATGTTATTAACTATGGAGAGGGAAAACAGAAAAGAAATTGCAACTATTTTAGTGTCTACAAACCTTATTCCTATGTGAATATGAGTTCATTTTCTATATAATATTCTTAATAAAATATATATAATACCTTGTAGAAGAGAAGGACTTTCCTGGAGAAATTGGAAACGCAAGGTTAATAAATACTGTGACCACATATCAAAGTAACATTAGGCAAAAATTATGAAACAGCTTTTAAAATACAAAAGATTTGCACAATGTTCTTCACAATCTAATTTACAGAAAACAAAAACACATTTTACTGAAATACAACATATTTGTTTTTCTCACTATGTATCTGTCATCATAGATCTGTTTCATATTTTCAGAAAGGGATCTAATCAAACAGGAAAATGTTACTGTTCTTTCAACAAAGATTTAGTGCCTTCAATAAAGAGTCACTCTCTGGGAAATATATTGATGTACTGAAGCTTTTTGTGGATTCTTTGCAAAAGTTCATGTCAAGTCATTTTCTATGTTTATTATTTACTCCTAATAACATTGACAAACTCATTAGGTGCTGACATTTGTAAAGCTTTTCAGATGAGAAATTCTTAGCCCTTTCTCAACATAGAAAAAGGTTACAAGACCTCTTTAATGAGATTCTTTTGATCTCCAATTAGTAACAAATGCAAAACTCAAGTACATTTGACAAAAGAGAAATAAAGCCATTAACTCAGTCATTAGTACGCAAAAAAAAAGCTAGCTGAACAGTTGAAAGAAAACAACATGGAAGTGGAATGCAAGGTAGATTGAATATTTGGAAGACCTCAGTTAAAAACAATACAACATTGAGAAAGGTGACGAGAAGAAAGATAACTCTTTTTAGTTTTTGATCTTTAAGTGTTGATGTTATATTCCTGCTAAATTCAGGCCAACTTTACAAGGCATACCAAGTTACCGCATTTAACATTTTAAAACTGTTTTTGGAAATTAATTCTAAACGTAAATGCTGATTCCTAGGAGAAAGAAACAAATAATGTGGCCTCAGATGAAAAAAAAGTCTGTTATTGTCTCTTGTTTTTGCCAACTGAAAACTACTCACACCTACTTCTGTGGCTTTGATTCAATCTCATTTTTAATTCTTTTTTTTTTTTCTAAGCAGAACATATTTTTTGGGTATACCTGAGGGCTTGAAGTAAACAAAGAAACAAAAACAAACTGAAAAAAAGCCTACTCATTTCTCATCTCATTTTTAGAATTGAATCACAGAAAACATTATTACATTTTGAAACTTTTTATATGCAAAAGGGTTAACTCCCTAAAAATGGCAGCTTTATTCATGGGATCATTTCTGGTAAAAACAGCAGGAACAATCACTTAAATACTTAGATTCAATGCATATCAGGAGTAACACCCATAAATAAAACTAGAATAATATGTTTAGATTTGTAATTATCTTGTAAAAATAAATTTTGAAATAAATAAAAGGTAGAATTTGAAATGAATATTGATAATTCTATTTTTGGGAAAGACAAAAAGAGGCAAGATAAGGAAGAAGAAAATAAAATTGTCAAATACATTTTTTTTTTTCAATTTAAAAGTCCTGTTTGCCCAGATTATCAAACAACAGATTTTCAAGATATCCCCATGCTGATAACGGATAGGTATGAGTTCAAGGCCTGCTCCACAGACAACACCATTACAAACAGCTTACTTCTAGAACTTTTTTTTATCTGCAGGATAAATACATACGTTACTCCAAAAGTAATATCTCCTATCTATTTGTGTGGAAAATACAACAAAGAGCACAATAGCACTATTTGAAAGAGAAAATTCTCAGCTACATCTTTTTCAACATAGTCACCACCATTAGCTCTGCATTTTTGCCAGTCGTGAACAAAAGCTCTTCGTTTTGAGGTGTGACAGATGTTCATGCCTGTCTAGAATGTGACTTATCTTTCATGTCACTGTCACCACTGCTGAAATGCACTACCCACCACCTCACTGTGCTCACAGTAACTGTTTGGCCTCCATAAGTGTTCAGCAACATCAATGAATGTCAATGGGTGCCATTTTTTCTGCATGGAGGAATTCAATTCCACACCTTTTCTCTATATGCACTTCCATATCAGATGATGCTTTGTCAGACTGCCCCTCTGCAGCCATCTGTTCCATGGTAACAAAATGTGATGTAATATTGGTGGGAGGTTCAACCTCTACTGCCATACCACCACCATCTGCCTCTGACATTGTGGACCAACATAAAAAAAAAAAATAGGAGGTATTAGTTTTGGAGCACCCCTTGTATGTTGAAAAGCATACCAAGTATTTGCAGGTTATTTTAGTTATTGTACCATAGTACAATTCTCTCACAAATATACAGAAATTTATGAAATGAAAAATTTGCTGTCCTCACATATCCATACACTGAGGAGTATCAAAGCAATAATACAGCTCACTACAACCCACAGTGCATGCACAGGACTTCATCAATCCCTAGTAAATCATAATGGCCCAAGAATAACACGACAAATCTGTCTTGCATGTACACAATGCACAGTGAGACTACAACATTACAAGGATAGTTTTTTCTGCATACGGAAATAGCTTCAGATAATGAAAGTGTCACCATACACTTGCAGGGGACTCCTCTACACGCTCCACCGGGTGGAATTCAGAAGAACTTAATGATCCATAGTTACTCTCAGTAGATTTCAAAATGCAAATTGACTTATTATGTTTCTTTAAGGCAGCCAGAAAAAAAAATTGTATTATATTTGCTGTCTCATGAGATGTTTATTTTTATACCCTACTGGAGGCAAAGCACATAGTCATGCATATAAGTAAAAGTCTCTTAATCTTAGAAAAAGCATAGCACCTTTATACATTACACTTCATAATTTTTTTATTTTACGATCACCTTGAGATTCATGAAAAATAAAGATATTATTTCAAGAAAACTTCACTGGAGTCAGAGAATAAGTTAGGTGGGTTATACAGATCAGGAAAAATTTACCCCAGAAGGACTGTGCAGTGTTTTATTGCAGTCAGTTAAATGGGACTTAAGTGGTTCACATGGGTTTGGATTTTATTTTTATCCCCAAAGCAAAAGTTTCATTTAAGGTACAGGATATTTTTATCTAGAATGCTGCCCATGTCACTCAGAAAAATAATGACGTAGTAAACTGTTCACTGGAGAAAAAAGAATGATCAAAGTTGCTGTCCTGAAGAACTGGTATAAGAGTTACTTGATTTGAGGGAGGGAGAAAGGAATAATTTAAATGCATGCTGAAAACTCTACTGCAGTCTCTGCCAGGTCTTTCGCTACTTTCTCCCTAGTTCCTGATCTTGTTTGCTTCTCACCATTCTGGTTTGAGAATGAAGTTCTGGCCTAGGATTATTCCACATGCTGTGTCCAGAAAACCATTCTCTCATTATTCTTTATCCTGAGTCTTTGTCGCTCTGAAGGTAAAAGGAAATACCAGAATGTGAAATCACCATTTGAAGAAATAGGTACCGGGGCTTTGTTTGGGTCTGTTTACACACTTGATGCCTGCTCCAAAATGTCTTTATTGTTTTGAGAGCTGTGAAGAAATTCTATAAATACCATCCTCAGACAACTCTCCTGCTTAAGGTGGATTAAATCTCAAAAATGGTAGTTTTTATCTGTGGGAGCTTTCTCAATGAAAAATCCTAGGATTAGGGCATATCCAGCAAAGTAACCGAATGCCAGTCATGCACCTGCATTATAGAAGTTTGAGATCAGCGTTCGAATAAAAACAGACTTATGAAAATAACTGTTCACTAGTACTGTTATCAGTAGTTAGCTACTGTTAAGTATTGATTGCAAATAACTGTTTCTTTCTAGAAGCACCCTAAAACAATCTTTCAAATTGCAGCCCAGTTTCTGGCCAGCCACTGACATTTTAACTCTTTCTGTCATAAATAATCACACTGTTCGGGCTGACAGAGTACACAAAAAAGTTTCAGGTAGAACGATATTGACATCCAGGGCAGATATGAGTGACAGTAAACATTTTCTTTATTGGAATAAAAAATGATATTTCCTCTTCCCACTCCACTTAACATTTTTTCTCTAAAGGTCTTAAAATGTGATTTTGTTGTTGCTTATTTTGGTTATTTGTTTTTTTTTTATTTCTAGCTCCTAATATTCCAAACAGCATGCCTAATTCAAGGGTCACTTAAACTGGTAACATTTAACATAGTACATTTTGGAAAAATGTGCTAATGCTCAACAAACGCCCGAGTAAGTATTCTGTTCACAATTATCTATAAAGACAATATCTAGTAGCTAAGGATAAAGGAGTAATAGAGCTTCTAAACAGCTTAGTTTATAACTTTCCCCTAAAGTAGGAATGTTACCCCAGAACTCTTTCAATAACAATGTGTGTATGTATTTTACAATATATATATGGTAAAGTTGTACATGTTTCACAGGAGCTAACCTACAAAATTCATAGTGCGGAATCTATTTGTAACAAATCTTTTCCCACTACCTTTGTTTTCCACATTAATTCACAGATACAAGCAACTACATAATATCCTGCTATTAGTAAGAATGCAATCAGCTACCATCTGAGTATTTCCTTGAGAATTCAACAGTCAAATCTGTTTCACATATCTCAGCCCTTCAGAAGACTTGAAGAACAGTAACAATCACAACAGTGGAAACAGAAGAACAAGAATGGAAGCAACTTTCATCTTTTTGGCTCTTTAACTCTGAAATTAGGAGATATCATGATTGGTCATGAGGGTGCCTCAGAGAATCTAAAAGCTGCAAGGAAGCAGCAATAATTAGTTTCCCTTTTTGTGTCTTTCTTTTATTTTATCTTTTGCTTCAGGGAAACATGCCAGGAATACTTTATTCAAAATTAACTGCATCTAAATTTCAAATAGAGCTTAAGAATAGTTGTAACTTTTGACAATTGTTTGATATAAACATACTTTTAATTACTAGTTGCATTATCCTGTTGTCCTATATAAGGATGGCATCCCTTCCTGCTATTGTGTCAACGACACCACTCAACTTTGTGTCATCAGCAATCTTATTGAGCATGCACTCGATCCTGCTATGTCATTGATAAAGACGTTAAAGAGTGTCTGTCCCAGGATGGACCCCTGGTAGACATCAGAAGTGACTGGCCTCCACCTGGATATAGTTCCACTGACCACAATTCTCTGGCTGTGACCATCTAACCAATGTTTTATCCACTGAATAGTCCAGCCTTCAAATCAATATCTCTTCAATTTAATGATAAAGATGTGGTCAGAGACCATGTCAAAGGCCTTGCACGTGTCTGAGTAGATGACATCTATTGCCCTTCCTTTGTCCATCGATGCCCTCGCTCCATCGTAGAAGGCCACCAGATTGGTCAGGCGCAATCTGTCCTTGGTGAAGTCATGCGGGCTGTCTTGGGTCACCTCCTTATCTTGCATGTGCCTTAACATATCTTCCACAAGGATCTGCTCTATGACCTTCCCAGGCACAGATGTGAGGCTCACTCATCTGTAGACCCCCGGATCCTCCATTCTCCCTTTCTTGAAAATCACAGAATCATAGAAACATTAGGTTGGAAAGGACCTACAAGATCATCTTGTCCAATTGTCCTCCTATCACCATCACTACCCACTGAGCTACTAACTCATATCCCTTAGCACCTCATCCAGGTGCTTCTTGAACAGCGCTAGGGACGGTGACTCCACCACCTCCCTAGGCAGGCCATTCCAGTGCCTGACCACTCTTTGGGAGAAGAAGTTTCTCCTTATATCTAACCTGAACCTCCCCTGGCTCAACTTGTGGCCATTCCCTCTAGACCTATCATTAGTGATCTGGGAGAAGAGGCTTATCCCCTCCTGATCACAGCCTCCCTTCAGGAAGTTGTAGAGTGCGATGAGGTCTCCCCTGAGCCTCCTCTTCTCCAGACTAAACAATCCCAGCTCCCTCAGCCGCTCCTCATAAGACTTGTGCTCTAGACCCCTCACCAGTTTTGTTGCCCTTCTCTGAACACGTTCCAGGGCCTCAATGTCTTTCTTGTAGTGAGGGGCCCAAAACTGAACACAGTACTCGAGGTGCGGCCGCACCAGAGCTGAGTACAGGGGGATGATCACCTCCCTGCTCCTGCTGGCTACGCTATTTCTAATACAGACCAGAATGCCGTTGGCCTTCTTGGCCACCTGGGCACACTGTCGGCTCATGTTCAGCCGAGCATCTACCAACACCCCCAGGTCCTTTTTCTCCACACAGTCTTCAAGCCATTTTGCTCCAAGCCTATAGCGTTGCATGGGGTTATTGTGGCCAAAGTGCAGGACCCGGCACTTGGCCTTATTGAACCTCATCCCATTGGCCTCAGCCCAGCTATCCAGCCTATCCAGATCCCTCTGAAGGGCTCTCCTACCCTCAGGCAGATCGACACATCCTCCCAACTTGGTGTCATCTGCAAACTTACTGAGGGTACACTCAATTCCCTCATCTAGGTCATCAATAAAGATATTAAACAAGATGGGCCCCCTGGGGTACACCACTCATAACGGGACGCCAGGTGGACTTAACTCCATTAACCACTACCCGCTGGGCACAGCCCTCTAGCCAGTTCTTTACCCAGAGAAGAGTGTACCTGTCCAGGTCATGGGCTGCCAGTTTCCCCAGGAGAATACTGTGGGAGACCGTGTCAAAGGCAATGGGAGTAATGTTTCCCATTTGTTGTTTTATAAAAAAAAATTGTTGTTTTATAAAGTGCTAATGAAAAACCTTGATTCAAATGAATCACACCTACTTCATATTAGCTTTAAGAAAGTTATTTTAGCTCAAAGACATTTGAGAAAAACCTTGCAGCTACTGTTCAGCTGTAGCACTGAGGCAACAGCATACCAAAATGCCATAGCTTGACAGTTCCAAACACAACAGGCCATCTCAGAGTGTGACTAGACCAGTCCACACCTGGAGAAGATTGAATTTTTCCACAGAGTAGTTTTGACTAGAAAGGACATATTATTCCCTCCTGTGATAGTTGTGGACTTTCAGTCTCTCACTCAGATTCAAGGCTATACATAGATTTCATATTGGGATAATAAAACCCTTAAGTGTATTTTTTCTCATTATTAATGCCTTTCTAAGTGGAATGCTCATCTCATTTGGGGACTTGGAACGGTCTTTCTGTTTTACATTACAAAGAAGTGAGCTCTATGTGCCATGATCCCAGACAGTCAGACATATGTGCTACCCCATGTGATACCGGAGAGGTGACGGCCCTCCATCAGAACCCTTGTAAGAAGGGACATACTGCACATGGAATTGTCACCTGACAAGTTGCTTATCTAAACAGCACTCTTAAGAATAGTTACTTCTAACCTATTTTTGCTGGTAATAAGGAACAGTTAAGAACATGGTATGGAAAGATACAATTATCATTGTAATGTTTGACTGACGTTCCAAAGCGGTATAATCAGTTTAATCCAAAGTAACTAATCAGAATCTCATATTCTTCCACCGGAACTTTCATCTTGAGTCCATATTACCAGAGGTAAAAATCCTTTCTTTTCTGATGTGCTATGCATTTCTTTTTTCAGCTTTAGAAATCAGTTACTGCTGGCAGTGAGTAATTAAACCAACTAATGAGAAGTTACTTTAGAATCATACTTTCTTTGAACTGTTGTTGCACAGAACTACTATATCTGCATTGTTATCATTCCCTTATAATTTCACAAGCTCATTTTTCCATGGACTGCTTTCAGTTAAACATCATCTGCAGTCGTAGTAAGAAATAATTAATAGTAATTAACTAATTGTTAATTGCAGGTTTCCAAAAGCAAAACTAGCCAAAGTAAAAAAAAAAAAAAAAAAAAGGGAGATCCGTTCAATAAAATGAAAGTTATCTATTGCTAGTATGTTGCTAAAATACAACTGGCTATGGTGCGCAGATTCCTGTGTTCCTGTCATGTAAGAAATGGCCTACTGTAGTTAGCTTTAGCAGTCAGGTTAATTGCATTACTTTTGTCCAAGTACACCATTGAGTGTGCTGTGAAGTCATTTGAGTAGGTTTCTGGCCCATTTCTGCATTTTTTTTCAGATTTTTATGATAAAACAATATTGTGTGAAGTACATGCACAACTGAGGTGAGACTTTCTGTTGTGTGGTTTGTTATGTAGTTTTCCAAATGTCTAGAGCATTTTATGTATATAACTTTGAACCAAACAACAGAAAAGATTTATGCAATGTGAGGACAGTAACAATAAATGTCATATGCTTTCTAAGCAATTACATTTCTGCTGTTTTATGAGACAGTAACACAAATAAATGGTTCCTTTAACATCCAGCTCTCCTTTATATCCTTTATATCTTGTGATGCTTTTTGCAAACATGACATTTATTAACATCACTTGCTTTGCATATCCTCTCTCCTTCAATGAGCTGTAAGAGTAGTTGAAAGTATCCTACCTCATGCAGCAATATGATATGAATAGTCAGTCTCCTGCTATTACCACCATTGAGAATCTAGTGATGGACGATCCTGAGGGATGCATTTACACCAGCACTTTTATTCGTACAGTTATGTGATTTGCCCTCTGGTCTTCTCCTAACCTCCGTCATGTCTTGTCACAGTCCCCTACTCTGAACTTGTAGGCACTGTGCTAAACTCCAGTGCACACAAAACTGTTTCTCAGTAGCATTCCCTCCTTTTCATTTTCCTTTTCATTCAGCAGAGCCTTAGGAGCCCATTCTCCCACTCTGGAATATAACCAATGCCTGTTCTTTCACGCAGAATTGCTCTTTCTCTGATCTGAAAGAAGAGGCCTCAGGGACCCCTGAAGGCTTATACGGTATTTCTAGTTTCAACTGACAAGTTCAGCTCTCTTTCCTTTCTAGCCTGCATCTTACTCTGCAAACTTCAAAGCCACCTACTCTGTTGATTTCTTCCAGCACTCTGTTACAAAGGGCAACTAAAGAACCAGAATTAGAGCAGAGGGTGCTCATGTCTGACATGAACACATGTACCTCTATCATCGACCTCAAGACACTCTCCAGACTGCTCCCTTCAGCCACTCCTACGTTCTTTGCTGAACTCAATCCCTACACTTGTAGGCCTGTTGCAGCTATGTCCCAGAGCACTGAGACAGGCAAGACTTCCCAGCACCTCCTCCCAGCCTCCACTGAAGACTGTCTGTTGTACTTTCCCAGCCTTGTGGGGAGACCGGGTACCCCAGAGGGCTCCTCACTGTGCCACTCCAACCACGGGGAATCTACTGAGCGTGGGCCTTTTGTCAGCATAGAAAATGGTTCTCTATGGAGAAAGCAGAAAAAGGGAAGGGGAGAAGACAGAAGGACAATTTTCCTCAGAGAATGGAAAAGCAACTCTGTGCATGAAGTATGTGGTTTTGAGTGTTAAAAGCAATTTCTATTTCTATTTGTTGAGGGAGAATTTAGATTTACAAATAGGAACATTAATTTTCCAAGGGCAGTAGTGATCGGATATGAATAAATGCAAAGAGAAGATGTTTATGATGTGAAAGAATGAAAGAAAATCTGCAAAGTCTGACCATTTGTCATTATTTACAGATAGCATTCATAAATCATCCCATTGCTGAATGGGATCTATTCCCACTTCTCTGGACTTCCAGCCAGTAAATATGTAATAAATGTCTTCAAAATAGAAATAGGCTAGGACACAGCTACACCCATAGACAGTCAGTCTGAAAGTCATTTCATTAATCCAAACTGGAGTGAGTCTACTGTTTCACAAGATTCAAAGCCACGCTACATCCAAGCTGATACACTCTGACTCTCTCCAGATTTCCAATGTAACTGTGTTGCTAAAGAGTCTCAAGACCTATACAGTGAATTCTATCTTTCTAAGGAAAAGAGAGTGAAAGCTTATCTGATACATGCAGAAAACCTAAGGCAGTCAGCATTTAATGCAACTATACTTTGAATTGTGTATAGTGCTATCACGAGTTCCAGATTTCATATGTACTTGTGTGATATCAATGTAAAATTACTTACAGAAGCCACATAAACTACATTTTAAATCATTTACAAATCAACAAACACCAAAATCAAATATTTTTTTTTCACAGATCACTCTCACAGTCTACTGTGTTCTTGTCACTCATCATGAACCCTTAGTCCTTAGGAGGTGTTTAATACTTATGAATATCTAGGCCTGACTGACATAGATACGTGAGGTTGGTCTTCACCCTTACACCTTCTCCATGAGGAATTCTTGTAATGCAGGCTGAGTTTAGGTATCATTTCAAACATCAGAAGCTGAATTCATAATACTGCAGAGGGAATGATCGAATATGCCCCTAGAATAAAAATAAGAAGTTGCAATAACTGCTTTTCCTTGGTTTGTAAAGCTTGTCTTTCCGAAAGCATTTATTTCCCCTCCAAGTATGCTTTCTATTGTAATGCCACCATACCATCCTTCTGGAAAAGCAGACTATATATAAAAACAGGGTAAAAGTCTGACTTCATCAAAACTACCGTGCTGAATGTTAGTTCAAATTCCATTCTGTAATAGAAATATGGACATAGTAGTTTATTCTCAAGTCTCGTTCTCCCTCATTTTCCTCAAAGATGCAATTTCAAATTGTAATCATATCCATAAAAGTTTCATTGACAAAGTCTCTCTCTGATATACAGGTACCTCATGAGAAATCAAGGCTAATTAATCACATGAAGAGTCTATGAAAACATTTCTCTAACTTACATTCAACTCTGTATTAATTATGTTTTTCTGAATTCTATAAAATATGACTTGGTACTCTCTGGTAATAAAATCTGCAGAAATGAATCAGAATTACTGCTTAACCTTTGAACATAGAAATGTACGTGTACAAAACAAATTAGAGGGAAAACTGTACTAACTTTCATTTGCCTAGTATTTTCTGTTCAAATATACTTATTTTTTTGCATTATTGGCTGCCTTATTGATGGAAAGATAGCATTTATCAAGTTTTTTTTTTATAAACAGTTTAAGCTTTTAAATCATGCCACTGCCTAATTTGGCTTTGGTACAATCTTTGCTGTGACTTACATTTAGTTTTGGACCATGTCTTAACAGCCACCTGAAGTTAAATTTACTCAGAGAATGAAACATTTTAGAGGTAAGAAGCTCCATCTGCTGGATATTCAGTTGAACATTCTAATTTCTAAGTAATAAGATTATAAATAGAACAGATCTTTATTAACCATCTCCCCCAGTTAAAAATCTCACTGTTTTACATTATTGAAAATAAATAATTTGACAATAATATTTTTACACAACACAACGTAGCTGAATATATTAACAGCAGTTACTGATAGGAAGCTTACTACCTCAGTTTACTTTCCATTTGCTTTATTTCCAGGAAACTTTATTTCACAAACAACTTAATAAAGGACCGAAATCCCTTTGGATCACAAGCTAACTTCATTCTTAAAGTCTTATTGCAAGTCTTGATATGGAATCTTCATCTCTATTTCTGACCCAACAGAAAAAAAAAAAAGGGAAAAAAAAAAACAACCCCAAACCACATTCATAGAGGTTTTGCACAACGTGGCCCATATTTCCACATCATGAGCATGAAAATTCACATAGATGTTTCAGTGTGTTCCAACCAATCTCCAGAAAGAAAACTGTTTTATTTAGATGAAAGTTGTTATCAATCTTTTCAGCCAGAGTTATATTATGAACAGCAGCTACCAGAGGTCCACGATGGAAGAAGAATGTACACACTAGGTCCAAGTGGTGACAGCCTTGACAGAGAATATGGGTAATATTTTTCCTATCTGCCTCACTTTTCTTTTAGTCATGTTGCAATATCTCAAGTACAAATATCCAGATTACTGAAAAATGTATTTCTAACTCATGCCCTACATCATCTATCAAAAAGATAGCCATCATTAGAAACAGAAATTAAGACTGAAGCTTAAAGGAAAGCACATATTTGCAGAGATTTATTTTATTTTGACAGAATAGATCTATATTGCTGAAAGTTTAACTCAGCTGCACTCAGCATTTCAGGTAATTGATAAATTAACAACTGTTCTGTCTGCACATCACCCTATTTTGTTTTGTGTTTGTAAGCTTTATTATTATTATTATTTTGTTATGAAAAGAACTGGAAATCAGTATCTGAAAATTTTAATGTCGTATTGAGCTGTACATTATTCTAATGCTGACCACCAATGGTAAGCAGCAAGACTGCCTTTCATCCTGTACTTAACACTGTTTTATACACACATTTGCAAAGAAGTATTTACAGAACATTTGAGGAACAATGCATGCCTTTAAGTCATTGATTTTATACTACTTTTTATGCAGTGCAGATATACAGTTTTCTGGATTTGCCAACACAGAAGTCTGTAATTTTAAAATCAGGAAATATTTCACATTGGATTCAGATATAAAACTACCCTTCTCCACGGGCAATATCTTCACAAAATCTTTGCAGTTTCCACACTTTCGTAGCAGATGATTTGCAAAACTCAAAAAGTGGCAGCACTTTGTTATCTTCACTGTTCTTTCTTGCTGAGTGCACTTCATCACATCCTGGATGAGCTTATCAGAGAGATAAGGCATTGACACACTTTGCTGGCTCACTGTTGGCTGTACCATACATGCAATGGTCTTAAGAAAGTGTTACTGAGTGGAGAATGAATATTTGTTACTTTTGTACTCTCAGTGCATTTCCTTGCTGCAAAAGACAGAGAGAAAAGTAACTTGCCTCCCCCTAAACATACCACACTGTTGCATAGGCCCTGTGAGACATGAGGTAATTTTCTAAAAATAAAGCTTTTAGAAGTGACTGGTACCATATCCAGAACATTTTGCTATTGAGAAAGCATGGTTCCATTCCTAATTTTAAACAAATCTTCTAAGAAATATCTGGCGTACGTTGATCAAATTCACTATCCATGATTGGTCCCTTATTTTTCTAAATCTCTATCCTTATACGTAGCAAACAGAAGAAATAGAGAATACGCTTGCATTCCAGAAAGTATTAATACTATGAGTTTATATCCTCCAATCTCCCTTGAAGCTCATACTACACTATGTGTGCATTTTCCCTGAGTACACAATTGCGTGGATCACTCTTTTGGACAACCCATGGTGACATGCAACCACTATAAATTATCAGAGAATAAGTTTCCTTTTTAGAATGCTTATTCTCTAGTCCTCATAATACAGGCATTCAAACATTCAGACACAACTTACAGGTACTTGTTTTACCTATAATTCTTTCTGAAACAGAAGTTAAAAGGGTTCACTAAATACAGGGCTAATCTTTAAGCACATATATCATGCAAGAAAAAAATCACCTTACAATCTATAACATGGAAATATGAAGGGAAAGACAAAACAAATACTCAAAAAAGTAGATCAAGAGAAGAGTGAGGGACACACAGACAATCAGTGTAATTTAAAGAAGATAGGCATCTGGATATAACTTTTTAGAAATCACAAAAAAATATATTTTAAACTAGCTGAGAATAGGTAAGGAGAATTAATATTTTTTGCCTTTTCCTCCTCTTCTTAGACATCTGTGGACAGCATCAAGCTGCATTATGAGGTCTACACGCTGAAGGGTAAGAATGCCATCCAGAGAGACCTCGACAGACTTGAGAAGTGGGCCTATGTGAACCTCAGTTTGAGGCCTTGCACCCGGGTTGGGACAATCCCAAGCACACATACAGATTAGGCAGAGAATGGGTTGAGAGCAGCCCTGTGGTGAAGGACTTGGGGGTTCTGGTGATGAAAACCTCGACATGAGCCATCAGTGTGCATCAGCAGCCCTGGAAGGCTAGCTGGATACTGGACTGCATCAAAAGACAGTTGGCCAGCCTGATGAGGGTGGTGATTGTACTCTACTCTGCCCTTTTGAGGCCCCATCTGGAGTACTGTATTCAGCTTTGGGGCCCTCAGCATAAGAAGGACGTGGACCTGCTGGAGCAATAATCAGAGCACTGGAGCATATCTCCTGTGAAGAGAAATGCTCCTGTGAGGGAGTTGAGTGTGATCATCTTGGAGGACAAAAGGCTCCAAGGAAACCTTATATTGGCCTTCCAGTACTTAAAAAGGGACTACTGGAACAATGGGCAGAGACTTCTTATCAGGGAATGCAGTAACAGGACAAGAGGTAACAGTTTTAACCTGCAAGAGGGCAGGTTTAGATTAGATATTAGGAAGAAATTCTTTGCTGTAAGGGTGATGAGGAACAGATTGCCCAGAAAAGTTGTGGATTCCCCATCCCTGGAGGAGTTCATGGCCAGGTTGGATGGGGCCCAGAGAAACCTCATCTAGTGGGTGGCAAGCCTGTCCATAGCAGGAGGGGTTGGAACTATATAGGCTTTAAGGTCCCCTCCAACCTAAGCCATTGTATGAAGCTATTGAAAATCAGAGAGATTCCCCAGAGTAGTGCAAATGGAAGAGAAAGTGAGCAAGAAAGACCACTTCAGTTAGAACAAAGGTAGGCAAGGAATAGTTATCATGAGAAGGACTGAAAATGCAACTGCAGGTAATGGAAAAACTTCAAACCTTTCTAGAGTCAATTTGCCAAATTTTGGCAGCCTCTTTTTGGAGTTTTAACAAAATCTCTTTAGATTGGAGTATAAGCCTCTCTTATACTCAAGCTTCTCATGACGCATCATAATTTTATAGTACGGCAATGTCTACAATAAGAAACTTTTTTGTGGTATTTTTGCACAAAATATAACATAAATTTGCTTTAAAAAACATTATTAAAATCTTTGTAGTTTTGCTTGTTTGTAGCTATCAATGGCATCTAGACACACTGTAGGAACACAGGAACAGCAACAGTATTGGTGAAATCAAATTTTCGTGAGGTAATGTACAAAGACTGAGCCCCACACATCCAGATCTGAAAGACACAACTCCTCTGACTGAGAAAAAGATAATTAGAAGGGTGTACTTTAAAATTAATTTTCACTTTTTTGATCGAAATTATCAACCAAGATTTTTGGAAATATCTAGTGCTTATCTAATGAAAAGTATCTTGAGAGTATCAGAAAATACCCTGAAGAGAAGATCAACTCCTTTGTGTTTGGAACCATGTAAAACCAATGGACGGTGATCACTTAGAAAATTTTTGTCATATATCATCACATAAACTAGTCCTCAAATCAAATGTCACATTTCTAATTAGTAACTGATACATGTTCAACATGTTGTACTATCACCAATATGATAAATGTTCTTCCAGCAGGATTAGAACTTTTCCATTATATTTTTTTCTGTCTTCGTGATAGAAAACAGATTCTGTGCAATATTTTATTTTGATGTAGATCTTGCTTTTAATAATGTTTGTAAACTTCAATTTGAGAAAATTGGTCATTTCTTCTTTTGCTCAACATCAAATCCATTTCACATGAATGTCATTTTAAAGGCTATTTTTTCTTTTCTTTTGTGGCTTACTATCTCATTTGTACTATAGTCTCTGCAGACTTGCCTAAGTGCTTTAGACAGTCTGAGGCCTGTCAGCGCATGACTTGTCCCCTACAAAGGTACAACTACAATTGCACAACGTGTCATAAATTAAACACATTTCACAATGTCTTGAATGTTTCTAATCCCTCAGAAAAATTTTCATGGTTGAAACTATTTATAAATTTATTTTTTCTGCCTGGGTTGAAAGAAAATACTTAAAATATTGATTGTCCTCCTTAGAAAGGAGCTACAAGTTTAGCTCAACTCTAAGTTTTACAACAAACTCTGAACACATCTTTTCTCATGAATAAATTGCATCTTACTGTGACAACAGTCCCACCAAAAACAATCATATTGAGTTCATCCCTATTAAGTTTATAAGAAATGAAATTAATTAACAGCTCAGATGAGAACCTGAAAAGATGCCACATAAGGTACTAAGCAATGGACAGGCTAGTTCACTGGGCAGCTTTTTTGACAGTTTCAGCTGATGAACAGTCTGATTTCAACTCAACAAGTTATCTTGATAGTGACGTGGGGAGATATAAAGCAAAAGAAAGTCTTGTGCCAGTATAACAAACCACAAAACAGGCCTCCACACACCAAAGTCACCGCTGTACCTTCAGAATATTTGAGACTACATGCAAACTGTTGAAGGCTTGTATTCAATGTTCATAGAAAGTGTATCATTAAAATGGATTTATAGTAAAAGCAAAAGTTTGTGTGGACATCATGCTTTGGGAATGAAAGAGAAGCTCGTTTGGGTTTAGGTAAATCTGTTCCTAAATGATTTGTACGATGCTGAAATAGGTATTTTATTATCGTTGTCCACAGAGATTCTATACTGGTTATTAATTAACATAGCTCAGTTTAAACTTATACCTTAATTCATAGCAGCAAAACTGTTAGAAAAAAAACCTCAATCAACAAAAAAGAAGCCCAATCACAAAATAAATCTCTCAGAGATTTAAGACGTTCTGTGCTACAGTTTTCTATGTGTGAAATATGCTGCATTAATTTCATATTTCTTCTAGCCTTTGTCAATATTATGTGATGAGACTGCGTGCTTCTGAGGGCAAGAACTGTCCTTTGCATGTTAGTAACATACTCAGCACAAAAAAGCACCTATTTCAGAAAGAGCCTCACGGTGCTACTGTAATATAAGTTGGTATTGCTAATACATAATTATTGCAGTATAACTATCTATACAAACAGTGAAGGGCCTTAATTTATTTACCTGCTTTCAAAATGTTTCTGAAAGTGAAATGGCGTCATATAATTCTAAAGAACATATCAATACTCGTGATAAGCAAATAAGAAAATTTGAGGGGGATTATATCTTCCTTTTTATGGAATGAGCATGATGAAAGATGCTGTTTCTGTAAGAACGAGAAGGTAGACTAATGCCGAAAATCCTAAAATCTTTCTGAAACCTGACTTAATTAAAATGCTTAATGAAACTTTCATACTAGCAAAGCTTTAGTTAAACTAATGCAAAAATTTATCAGTTACTCATAGGTAGACCATGTATTTTTAGATTTTCACTAGAAAACAGTCCTGATGATTAAGTTTACCAGCATCAAGCCAGAGCAGCCTTTTGCAGTTCTATGTCTAAATCATGTCTTTGAAAGAGAAGTTTCTCTCTCCCTGTGGCAATGCATCTGATCTTAAGACAATTCCTTTTAGATTATCATACTTTCACATTTTACAACTAATTTTATTAAAGATAGAAACAGATCTATTTATTAAAACTTCTGCTTATTAGTCTTATTCTGTAAGTACTTTATATTTCTGTCTGTATTCAAGCTATATTTTATACTTTATTATATTTTATTCTGTCTATAGTTATTACAATTATACGACATTCATTGATGTGGTTAGCACTCAAAAATAAAACAAAAAAATTGTATTTAGCATTTTCAGCCAAAAGACTGCAATAAGATGTTCTAAGATCTGGCCATAGGTATACGATTCCAACCTTGAATGCAACTGGAAAATATCATGGGCCTCTTTTTATATAGATGTCTAAAACACGTCTTAGTAGGATTTGATGTTTGTAATATCTTTCATATGACTCGTTTGTAACTAATTACGATTTCTCAAAACTTGAAACTGATTGCTAGACTAGTTCTTTTGCATTCAGGTTTAATTACAATGGAGATTTTATTTAATTTTTAAATTTTCCATAAAATTAAACTCAACTTTCAAAATCTGCTTTAAAATTTTCACATTCCAAAATAATTTCGAGTGTATCAACATTTTTCTACAAAATTTAAGTTTTTGGAAATGTATTTACTGACACGTTTTGTTTAGTATTTCAACATTACTGCCATTCTTCTTCCCTTCTTTCTCCATCCCCTTCCCCTAATACCGCAGCAGTAATTTCCAACTTGATCTACTAAAACTTTGTGCAGTGAGTCATGATACTGTTAAACAGTTAGATACATCCTGAGGTTTTGTGCAATGAGTAAAGCCCCAAATTAGTAGATATTTACCAAAAGGCAGTATTTATTTTTCTATAGACAATGAAGTATAAATGTATTTGTCCTTCTGAAGTTTATGACTCTCTTGTTACTGTAGATCCTAAGTATGTATATGCAAAGAAGCCAATATGGTTTCAGTTTTGAATACTTTAATAACATTCAATAAATTATGCACTGCTAAACCATAAATACACTGTTACAGACCACTTTGGTCTGTGTTCTTCACCTATTAGGAGTTAGGAAGTAATTCCTCTTAAATAATATCGTATGCTTGGTTGTACCTATCACCTATTCCCTTGACTCAAACCACACAGTACTACACAGCCCTCCCATAGCACCTTCCTCGTTGGGACTGATCATTCAGAGTACAAGGGGGTGGTTCAAGGTGCTCACTGCAGTCCCATAAGCGTCAGCTATTCTGTACATTTTCAGTCAAATGAAGAAGTCACTGTGAGGTGTCTTCTATATTTTATGACTTTGTTATTTCAGAATTTAAATTTTTGCTTGAGGAAAAAAAAATATACTTTTAAAAGCAGATGAGTGGAAACATAAGTCAAAGTTTTAGAAACTATAATAATTTGTCTTAGTACGCAATGAATTCTTAGAAGAGTGGCTTTCTTTCCTGCACTGTCAGAAAGTCTACATACTTGAGATTTTACAAACTAAGGGTGCCTTCACTACAAAGACTTCAGTTCATATGATGTTCGAGAACAATTCATTACTATTATAAAAATATTTGCTGTGAGAATTAACAACATAGATAGGCTCACCTGTATTCAAAGGAATGTGAAGAATGATCTTAGATTATGCATTTATATTATTCCACAGATAACATTCTCATTTATTTTCTTCCTACATTATATTTCTCCATTCCAGAAAGGTATCTTATATACCTTTACTCAAGGGCATCTGTACTTACTATCATAAGTTTCAGAATATAAATAAAAAACATTTCAGCATGCTGTTCAGATACTAAGAAATAAAATAGTTTTGACATAGTTTGGACATACTATAATTTAAACACAGAATTTGATGGTAAAAAGTTGTTTTTACAAGGTATTGTACAACAGAACACAGAATGATACATAAATATAAACAGTGAAACTCACAAAATGATACAAAACATTCCAGTTTTCTACTTCATCACTGAAAGGAAAGTTTTATTTCATTATTTCTCAGGAATGAGATGTTCCACATCCCTAAAATGTGAAAGAGGCAGGAAAGCAGTTGGAAACAGTAGGAAAGCACAGTAACAGATAAAACAGTTGTGGTTTTCAGGGTTTGGGTTTTTTTTGTTGTTGTTGTTATCTTTTATTTTATTTGCTGGGTTTTTTTAAGCAGAATAAAATAAAGAGAACAGAAGTTGACATTTGTAGTTTGAAATTCTTTTTTTCTGAAAAGTTAAATGATTTTTAATAGTGAAAAAGTGCATTCAAAACAAAAATATAATAATTTGTAATTATTTATAATTCAATATTTGATTATCCATTTGCATTAAGTTTAATATAATTTTAGAGGTTACCAATTACAGTATTCCTTCAAGTGAGGTAGTAAGAAGCTAGACAAAATACAGAAAGAATGGCTCTTTAAACATACTATTGGAAATGCTGTTCCTTTCTGAGTATTTATTGTTGTATCATTACATAACATGCTTGACAAATTTAAGCAAAAAGACTTCCTGCAATCCATTCAAGCTCATACCTGCAACTCAGACTAAGCTGAGTATTTTAAATACATAACGGAATAATTACTTGAGAGTTTAGGTAAAACGTACTGCATTTATGTTCAATGTTACATAAACTGCTGACCTGCAGATAGGTATATACAATAGTATTTATACTTCATATAATCAATAAAAAAAATCTTTATGAGTACGATTTGTCAGATTAACATATTATCCCCAGAATGACCTTCAGTAATGTCTGCCATGTCAGAAGAGGAAAAATCTTCAATTTTTTCCACAATATTTATGGTATAATATCTCAATCTGTTTCATGGACAAAGTGACAGAGTGACTGTATTCATTATGCTTGTTTGACAGGATGACGGAATCCAAGCAAATTTCTATTTTGTGACTTAATTAAGACAAAATTTATTTTCTTCGTATAGTTCATTGGATGGCCGACTGCATTTATTTCAGCAACAGATTGCTCCACATAGATGGAAATGTGCTTTGACCATACAGTGAAGTATGATGTCTGACAGAATACACTTCAGCCAGGAAAAGTGACAGTCTCTAATTTGTCAACATTGAGATGGCTGATTTTCATAACTAGCACGTTATGATAGTTTTGGAAATTGTCATCTGGACGTGGGTTTGACCTTGGCTACCAAATACACACTGAAAATTTATCACACATTGAAAAGCAAGACTGGGTAGGATGCAGGGGGAACCCTAGCCATATCAAAGACTACTTGGAAGATAGATGGAGGTGGATGAGAATCAGAATAAGCCAATTAACACCTTCTTCTATGGCTTCCATAAACTACTGAAATATATTTCTCTATTAACTACCTCCTCACAGCTATAGGTTTCCCTCCTACCTCACAATCCTGCCAAACTGAAGATTGCAGAGACTTTTTCTTGTGGCGTTTGCAAGTAATTCTCCATGCAGAGTAAAAACTTGTGAACCTTTGATCCGTATATAAAACTCCATATGAAAGTATGAGTCTCTAACACCAGGGACAGGAGGGTTCATGAAGCTTGCACTAAACTCTGTGATGCTGAGCCTAAGTTGCTAACTAGCAGTTTGAAACAGGCTTATATATGCCTACCTGGGTTGTGACTTGCATTGATTTTCAAAGCAGACTGAGAACACATAGTTAACATTAAGAACAGAGATCGAAGGCTAAAGCTGTGTAATAGAGAAAGCAAACTCAAGTACTTTAAAAAAAAAACAAAACAGCTTTTTATCCATCACAGAGCATTTCAGATGTTTTCTATTAATTCAAGACTGTTTTTTTTAAACTACTTCTAATAATTCCTTGTATGTCTGTAATCAGTTGAACTAAATTACAAAAATACGTTGATTCCTGAATTTTCCTCAAATATTGGCAGTCAAAACACAAGATATTAAAATCCAGCAAAATAAAAGAACGATTAAGGTATTTCCACGTGGTGATCCTATCTGGGCAGAAGGCTGCAGTAGAAGATCAGATTGAAATGCCCCACAAGATGTGTAGTTTTTGTTTACTAATGGTGTTCTGTTTTTTACTCCATCTTTGCCGCTTAGATTTACAACAATCCAAATATATTTAAAAATTTAAAAAAGTTTTGGTAGCACAAAAGCTGCTCTGTGAGATTTCCATCATTAATTGAAGCTAGGTTGATGATCTGCATGATTATCAAGATGCAAAATAAAGAAACACATTTCCATCCATTAGATGTTTTTTCTGATTTGGTACTTGGCAAAAAACATTCGTGCATACTTACTATATTAAACAATATTCAAACAAGTGGGACATGCAAAAACTATAACGGAACTTTAAAATGAAAAATCATAGTTAATGATTAACATACTATAAATTTAATTCTTAATAGAATTTACGAGGTTATATGCATGTATAAATGAGTAAAAATCAAAACCACATAGAATATTGGCATTTTTGTATTAGGATCAGTAGGCCAATTTCTTTATAGTTTGATATCGGTTACTGAGAATAATGAGGTGGAGAACATGATTGACTTTTACAAAAAGTCTTTGAAAAATTATTTAGAAAAATAGTCACAGTACATGACATGTTCATAATTATTTGATGTTAGAGAAAGTCAGCATTTCCCCAAAATAGTATCTAGATCTTGTGCATTATGTTTCCTTTGTTCATTGATCAAAGGCACACATTTTTCACAGACCATACTAGTTGCACTTAATTTGTAACTATATGGAACTGCATCTCCTACTACAAGAACAATTAAAAGCCTTCGTAGCAGTGATACTGAACTAATTGCAACATTACTGCTAATAATACCAATTCTTTCTTTTTCAGTTTTGCCTTTCATCAGATTATCTCAAAGAGATTTTAAACTAATAATTGAAGGAAGTAGTCATTTTTAGCTACCTGATATAGGAAAAGATGCAGATGGGGGAAAAGCAAAGGCTTTTTTGGGCACACAGTGTGTAAGCATCAGGAGCAGTGCTGTTAATTCTAATATGTTATTCTGTATCCTGGCAATTTCTTAAGCGTCAGTGACCTATACTTATGACTAAAAAAGGTAAACAGAAGCTGCACAGTATAAAAAACTGTTTCTGAAGTTCCTGGGAGACCAAATAGCTGAATGCACTGGGGGAATAAAAACAAAGCTAAAATTTAGAAAGTAGTGGTGTGTTGCGGCGAGGGGAGACTCG
>WBMW01002378.1:98511-202874 GCA_013396635.1 Penelope pileata | reverse complement strand
TAATAGCAACTAGGTCATAGTTAATATAATCAAAAGAAAAAAAAGAAACATTGATACTGTACCATGGCAGTCCACCAAATAATTAATGCTATGGCAGATTTCATTCCTCACTAAAACACTACATTTTTTATAGTACCTATCTATATAGGTACCTATAGCACCTATTTAAATATCTTTCTGTCTGCTCATCCGTTATCTTAATGTATTTGGACTACCAGCTGCCACAGTAATGTCTGCCATTAGAGGATCAGGAAAGAAAAGTACACATTGCTGTCATTGTTTTTATTTCATTGTAGTTTTATCTATTTCATCTTTATGTATGCAGCTTCTAGTTTCCCATGAGTCACTTCAGAGCATAATGGAAAACTTCAGCACAGCACGATTATTCATTTGCGTAAGTGATACCAGTATGATCTTCAAATGCAGCGAGTTAACTTTGGGCTGAATGCTATTGTTATCCTATTTGACTAAGTAGTTAGACAGTTTTCAGCCTTTCACAACACTTCAAAAAGGAGATATTGAAAACAGAGCTTACTATTTCTACAGTGCTATCCTGTTCATTTGCATAATCAGTATATTACGTCCTCTTTTCCTGATTATGAGAAGCATCAAATAACTAGAATATTGTCTTCAATCATAGAATTTTTTTTTCCATCATATCCTTTCTGGATCCCAGTGTGTCTGATGCTTTCATCTCTCAACTTTGCTTGCTTTTGTCACAGATACAGAAAAATAATGTTTAGTAGGTTACAAGTCACGAGTCAGTCTCACTTCCAAGACTCCATGAAACTTTAGGACAGACATTCCCTTTGTGTCAACTGTCACTTCCATTAACCGTTCAGCTTTCTTGACCTTTACTATCAGTGAAAGTATCTGGCAGCACAGCACCCACCTTCCACAAGCTGCATTCTGCAAACTGCCTTCCATCACAGTTATGGGGATGACTCCATCCCCAGTAGCATCACAGCATACCAAAAACCAGAGGACTGAATCAAAAAGGCTTGCATTTCACCTCCAAGACACCTATACTTGCTCACAAGTACCAAAACTCACATCTAGAAGATTTTGTACGCCTAATCACGAAATAAAATACTTTGAAAAGAAAAAAAGGAAAAAGAAAAAAGCTTAATATTTTTCCCTCGTGACTACTGTGAGTCTAGACAATTTCCACAATAAATGGTATTGTTGGCTCTATTCCAAGAAAGCAAAAAGTTGAAAAGGAAGCAGATCCAAGCATGTGTCCTGTCTCCAGCACAGCAAGCCTTATTGTATTATATTTCACTCAAATGCAATTTCATAATAATAATAAATTACACTGGCCTTCAACTTGATGTCACAGCAGTGAACAGTGCAACATACTACTTATGCTTTTTAAACTGCATTCACAAAGAAAGAGTTGAAATGAATTTATCTTCAGTGAGTAATCTATAGATATCTAGATGCATTTAATTTTTGAATAATCCAGCAAAATTTGAGTCACTTAGACTCTATTCAGAAATAAGTTAGGTCCCTTATCTGACCCTTTGGACAACTGACTTACATGCTTAAACTTTCTTATCCTGTATAGAGGGTGACCGCACCCAGCATGGTGAGTCCACGTAACATGCCTGGCCCTGGCGTTACCTAGCAGACAGACAGGTTGCCTGGGCTGCAGGTGGGCTAGGGTTCACATTGGCTGTGCTGAGCGTCTGACAGCAGTGGTGATCAGATGGCAGCATTTGGGCACAAGCCCTGCAACTGCCATCAGCGTTAAACAGCAGTGGGCAGACCCTGAACTTCTTTCTAATTTCCACTTGGAGTAAAATATGCTCCTTTCCAAGAGTTACTTAAAAGGAAAGATCTCAGAATTTTTATGGTTCTGTTAAATCAGTTATATTTACCTATTTGTATGTCAAATAAAATCATTTACTCAGATACAAATATGCATTTTGATTGTTTATGAATTTTTAATGTTCAATTTTCTGAATCTTTGTGTAACATGATCCAACAAAGTTGGGGCTTACTTTTGTCAAAATAGAAGCAGAAATTAAATTGGAAAAAAATCCTTGCAAAGATGCCTGATAAAACTCAGAGGTGAAACATGCACACATAACAAAGTTCTGTGGAAGGTTAGGCGAAAATCTGTCCAGTTTCCATTTTATCGTATTCAGGATAGTGATAGAAAACCAGGTGTGTTTTTATGAAACCCACCTACTGCAGCAAATGCATGGTTTTATACCACTGAAACTGTCAGTGTTCATGCTGCAGGTTTGCTGGTGCTCTGCCAGACCTCAGCTCTGAGCTATCCTGTCCATTCAAGCAAAAGACTAAGAGACTAAAAGCCCTATTTTATTTTTGCGCATTAGCTCCCTCCACCCTAGTAAACAAGCTAAAAAGCCAGCTAATGCTGCTGACATTTCAAATTACATAATTTCTCATAATATATGCCAGAAATGCTATTCGGTCCTGCTATACATCCAAGAATGCTGTTTGAAACCTTCACTTCTGGCTCAGCAGTGTGATTGGCGGAACAAAGGGCACTCGGCATGCAAGGGGGATTACTGAGCCGTGCAGGAGGAGGGAGGAAGGCTCCACGACCATCACCACTTGCTACACCCTTCGTAGCAATCTTCCAGACTTAACAGGCAACCACACTGACAGGAAGACAGAGGAGCACTGGGAGGAGATGGCTTGTGGTGAGAGCCCAGGTTTAGGATCATCATTTTGTATTTCGGTGAGACAAGAGATTTTCTGTCTGCCTGCTTCCCAAAGCGCTGCATAATGTCAAGGGCTGCTGGAATTTGCAGATTTTTGCAAGACAGACATACAAGAGCCAGAATAGCTGTGACATTTCTGTCTGAAGGTCACTGGAAAAAATGTACATGGCAGGCTGGCAGATTCAAGGCGCTGTCCCTCAGTTTAAGGCAAAAACAAGGATTTAAAGATACGTCAGCAACAGGTGGGATGATCAGTTATCTCTAGCACAGAATTTATGATAAATTCTCACAGATCCCTAGTAGTATTTCACAGTATCACAAAAACTATCCTCCTTTTCCTGCTACAGTTAGTGGTTTCTATGCCACTAAATCCTTCGGGACCAGGAGCAGGCTTTGCTGTCAACTCCGCTACACTGCATCAGCATCACATTGTGGTTTTAATCAACTATATTTTGAGCAGTATGCTTGACAGAAGACACACTGTTTGATATTCACCTCTGCCTTCAGGATTTAACAAATCAGAAATAAAAAAAGCTTTCCTTTTAAAGCAAATGATTTTTTAAATACGCATGTCTCAAGATCCTGACTGGATCTATTCTTGATCTGTTGGGGTTCAGGGCAGGCACTGAGACTTGCTGCTCACAGAAAAAAATGTGCTGTTAACACCTTAGCCTGGGGGAGGGCCCTACATACAGGAGCAGAAGAGGAAATATTTTATTCTATTTATTTATTTATTTTAAATTTATTTACTTATTTTAAATTTTTATTTTATTTAAATTAAATAAAAGGCGAAGATTTTAGCCTGTGTTACTAGTGAAAAAACTCATAGATATGGTGCAAGATAGCAAGGTTTCTGAATGAACCATCTCCTGTGGTTGTGTACAGTGTCTCAAACACCTCCATCCTGCGCAGCATGCCTGCATCTCCAGTTCATTTTGAGCTGGATCCCATAATCCAACTGCTTGTTGACAAGTCATCTGTTGATCTGGCAGATCCTTTTGCTTTGTCACCTCCAAAAGTTAAATCTGACAGGATAACCAGTATAACCATGCAGTATTACTGATACAGGAGGGCCAATTTTAAAGCAATATAGGGATTATTTTGTCAATAGTTGGAGAGCACACAATAAGGCAGATTCAAGAAAGCAGAACTAAGCTAGGACAGATGCTCTGCTTTCCTCTTCAATCACCAGATAACACTGCTGTTCCCTGACACTTTGGGATCTAACTGGTGGAGCGGTTGCTACTCTTCTCAGACTCAGTGGCTATATCTGGCTATATCTGTACAAATACATTAACAAGTGCCAGCATCTGTTCTCTGTCCTTGAAGACAGTTGGCATTGTCTAGCCACAACCATATTGTTATATCCTTTTGCCCTCCAAAACAGGATGGCTGCATCCAAACTGCCTACACCATCACCCAGACCGTGTCCCAGCAGTGGCTGAAGCAGTGCTCACAGGCCCAGATGACAAGTCTGCTGGTGATCACTCTAAAACCTGGTCAGCTTACATGGTCAGGTTTCTGTGTGCAGGCCTCTGCTCTGGCACTATTTCACTTACCAGCAGAAATACAGCTGATTGATGTGCGAAAGCTGGCTGCCTCCCTTTTGCCCATTGCCTTCAGAAGGGTCACTCTTAGCAAGCCCTTGACTTTACATCACTCTCCCTTAGTATATTTTATCCCACAGGGATATCTGCTCTTTTGCAGGACTCACAGATTTCTCAGCCATTTACAGGAAAATCCAGGACAAATGAATTCACAAAATATGCCTCTGCCACTGCTAAGAAATTACGGGCTTCTCACCCTGAAAGACCTCTACTCACCCATTGACACATACTCACAAACTGAAAATTAACCACTTTGTATCTCACCAGAGACTTCATCAAACCCTGACTAAATCAGCCAATATAGCTAGTGTACCTCAAACCCCAAATTTAGCCCAGATAGAATGACTAAAAGTATCATAGATTTGAATGTTGATTCCAACCACTGCCTTTAAAAGCTTATGTTTTGATCTTTGGAAATCAGCTAGGCACAGGTCTGACAGTAGTACTTACATTATAGGCCATGGTCTCACCATTGGAACTAACATTTTAGCAAATCTTTCAGATTCACATTCAGAATCTCGCTCAATTGCCTAAACATAGGCCTCTTGCATCCTTTGAGATGCCGTAAGTGATCCTGACTAGGTTTTATCGAAAGCTGTCTTGTTTCATAATATCTGAGAAATTTTAGAGCATCTCACAATATAAACATCTTTCCACATGCATCTGAATAGAGCTTACAGAGTTGCATAAGCAAGCTATACAAAACAACTCTTCAGTAGTAAAGTTGGTGCTTTTCTTCTAGATTGCAAGCTAAATAATTCAATCTAATTAAGCCAAAGGTATTTTTTGCCTAAGGTTTCTGTTTTGTTTCATTTTATTTTATGAAAGGATGAGTCACTATGGTATACTGTGCATGGTATTACCAAGAGAATAATAAACAACAATCAAAGGTTCCACTCTTAATTTCTTCATTTTATGTATTTCTTCCAGGCAAAAAGATCAATTTTCTCAGCTGTGAGAAATACCCAGCCACATTAATAGAAGATTTCAAATGTGGCTACTGCTTTGAAATTGTCTTTTAAAGTACAATTACAGTTTACTTGAAAAAAGATACACTGAAAGCTTGAAAAGAAAAACAAAGATATATTGCAAAACATATACAACTACAAATTTTCCTATAGCTTTTAAAATTTCATTAGTTATTTTATAGGCCATATTACAGGTAGTGCGAATGAAGAAAAAAACCACAAAACAAAGCAAAACAAAAAAACAACAAAACAAACACACAACAAAAAAAACCAACAAACAAAATCCTCCTCCACGTGCTAAATGAGTCTGATACTGTATAGCTGATATGCAGAGAAAGCACTGTACTGATAAGATGTAAGATGCCAAATATTTATACAATTATTTGTTTGTCATTATAGCTATTATAGAACGGCGTATTTTCTGTTTCAGAGAAAAGCATAAAATACCAAAGAACTAGAAAATAATCCTTCTGAAAAAGAATGATTCAGATGTTTCAAGATCTGATATAAAAATGGATATATTTCCTTTAGTAAACATAGTAAACTCTTTCTTAAGTAATATGTTTATTACAGAAATGGAGGAAGACAGCAGTTTTTCATCCACTAATAAAGAGAAACTGGAGCTGATTTAAAATGAAGTAAGACAAAGTTAGCTTTTTATCTGCAATATTGTCTTTTCTTATGGATACTGATCACTACCAATAAGACACAAAGAAAAATGACCTACTCATGGCAATTTTGAGAAAGGGCTATAACATGGTATAATAAAACTTACTTTGGATGATCTCCCAGTGGTCTTTGTCCAATGGATTTTAATAATGACTCGGGTCGAACTGCTAATTTTGGTGATGTCTTGGGGCTAGTATCAGAGTCTCCACTTTCTTCGTCTCCCATGGCCTTAATATAGCTCCCACTTCTCATTCTTCTGCAGGGAATCTCTTCATCTTTCCCACTGGCCGGGTATCCTCCCCATTCATCCTGAGGTACCTAACGGAGATCATCAAACACAAATGCAAAATGTGCAATTTTCCATATATTTAAATACCTCTTTCAGTTTTTCATTTTACACAGAGAAGTTGTGAATTATTGTTTCAGGAAAAAAAATCACCTAGAAAAAATTTTCAGGGCCACAGATGATTTGGGAACTTAATTTGAGGATGGTAAATTTTCATTTTACAAACGTTAGGATTTTAGAAACAATCAAGTCATTGCTTATGAGCTTTACATGTATATATACATATGCTCTAAATTGCAGGAAATCTTAACCTCTTAAAAGTTTGCACGCAGATTTTCAGATGGAAAGCAGTAGGTCGATCATGTGTCTCAGATATAAAACTCATTGAAAACCATGATTTTCTTTGCATAAATAAATAGTATTCTGACTTAAGACAAACTTTTGGGGGAAAAAAAAATCAGATGAGGCAAACCGTCACATTTAACAACTTCAAAATACTTCATAGTGATTGCAACATATCAGGAATGTAGCCAGTTTATTAATACATTGAAGTTGGGGCTGCTTTCATACAGTTGAGGCGGTTTTTCAAATAGTAAACCTCATGGTCAGATAATCCATATCTAGAGTATGGATATCTGTCTGTCCTACAAACTGGCAGAGAATTGAGCAGTAGTAGTATTTTCAATCTCCAGTGAAACCAGCCTTGTTTAAAGACTTTAGATAAACTCAGCAAGCGTGTCTCTTTCAGTGTTGCATATTCTTTGCTTTTTGCCAAATCTTCTAAGGTGCTGAGTCCTCCGGTCCTAATCCAGAAATACACTTAAGCATTTACTTAACTTAAACAATATAAACAACTCACTGAAATTCTTTATAATGACTCATGGTTAAAAAGAAAGATGTGACAGAACACTTTGGTAGACGACCAGGGTTGATGCACTTGGCAGCATCAAATCCTTTATCAGCATAACGGCTACACATAAATTACATAGTACAATGGCATTGTTTACCAAAATGCTATAAATCAGAACTTCAAGTTAAACATATATATATTAAGGAGTTTCTGCAAAGCAGGATGCCAAAAAAAGACTTTCAAGTCAAATATTTTTCAGATCTACAGATAGAGTTCACTGTGGAGCTGAAGTAAATGTTCCCATTGATTTCAGCAGGACTGGAGATAAGATTTAAAGAACTAACATGATCTCCCTGTCATCTTTACTGCCCTTTCAAGATACATGAATTAGCAACATGCCAGGTGAACAAGAGTGGAGCTTTGAGTCCCAAAACGGGATTAAGGAAGAAAGGAAATTTTAAAGGAAGGTGAACAAGTAAAGACAGAGATATTAAAGAAATAAGCTCAGGAGAGAAAAAGATATGCTGAAGACGTAGTTAGATGAGAGAGATGAAACAGATCATAAAGAACAGAAAAATGCTGGAGAAGAGCATCAGAGAAAAAAAATATGAGTTATATTATTTTCTGAAGTAACAAGATGGAGCATGAATCTAAACAAAATATGGCTTAGATCATGTAAAGAGATACACCTTAATTATTATTCAGCTTTGGATAGTGGTTGGAGGGAAGGCATGAAAAATTTTTCCAAACTTGAAGCCTGTAAATGTGATACATCCTCCTCATTTCTTTTCTAAAACGTAAGATATACAACATTTACGTTGGAGGAAGGATTTTTGGAATTCTGAGACACTTAAGAAATATTTACATTTAGTAATAGTCATAGCAACTAGACTCCTAACACATACAAAATAAATATTTTACTAAGTCTTGTTATCCACAACTGGCAAATAAGAAATAGAGGATCATATTAAGAAAAATTAATTGATATCATATGAACAGGCTTTCACTTTCAAATCTTTATTACTAGTATGTCAGCATAGCTAAAATCAAGATCCAAATGCTGAAAAAGCTTTAATGGGCATGTAGATGAGAAAATACTGTGCAATTTTCTGTATTAAACGGAATTACTACGTTCAGTCTTAATACTCCCTTTCAAAAAAGTTATTTTTTCTTAGAATAATTATTTTGGCTTGAAATTTTTCTCCATTATAGCTTAAAGATAATTAGATAGATTAAAAAGACATTGATCAGAAACTTTTTAGTTACTCATGCAAAAATGACTGATTTGTCAAATTTTTTGTCCTGAAATTCCATGTTCAAATAACTAGATAAGGACAGGATTTAAATGAACAAACATAGGCTCATTTTTGCTTGAAAGTGAAATCTTATTTTAAAAATCAGGAATGGCTGATTTTTCACATTAAAATATTTAAAAAATTAAGTTTCTTCACTGTGATAAAGAGCTTTATTAGAACAAATTTAGAGTTACGTGCCTTGCTGTTTTTAATTACATTTCTTTTACCGAGTTCATAACTTAAATGAATTCAGAAGAAAGAACTGAAGAATCCCTGCTCCATTTGTGCTCGTCATATACTCATTGTACACACAAATGCACCAAGAATCCTGTTCTAACCACAGTAACTATTTGACTGCCATATAAATCTTTTGCTATGGAAATAGAAACACTATTTACAATTAAAGTATGTATACTTTTTACCATTGAGCCATTCAAAGGAGCAGAATGCAACAAATACAGGGGACATGGTTGGGAAGCCTTGCAAAAAAGTTTCACAATGTGTTCTCTCAGCTTTCAAGGAGAGCCTATGAAAACAGCTGGAGTCCATCTGTTGTCTTCAAAAACAATTAAAGGGACACCGGCATATTTTTCCTCGTAGTCTGAGAACAAAACCAAAATTTGAGTCCCAGTTTGGCCAGCACTGGTTCATCAGATGCTTTACGTGATGAGTTAAATGTTTGGAAAAATTCAGGCTATCTCAGACTGCACCATAGCTTTAAAGGAAAGGAAAGTATTATAATAGTACAGGAAAGATTTTTCTTTATATTGAAATATTAACAAAAATGTTTTATGGCAAGTATGAGGGTCATTATACACGTTTTCCAAAATATGAAAAGTGCTCTACAGTTTGCAGAAATACTTTCTTACAGTAGTTACCAGTCCCTGAAATTCCCATCTGCAGGGTTTGCAGCTGCTAATTGGGAATAATTACCCTAATTATCTACTTGCATATAGCATTGAGTGCTGATATTTATAATATCTAAAATAAAGGTATTTCTCCTGCTCTAGAAGTTAACATGAGTTCTTGTATATGCAATTTTTATCCACAGAGGAGTTAGATTGCATATTACCATATGAATTTCCTTTTGTAAGAAAAACGAGCTGACAAGGTCTAGATCTTTTCATTTAATTTTGTCACTGGCTGCTGATTTGGTTGTAACTACTACAAAAAATCATGAGTTTCTTTCATAAATGTGATGCACTGTTGCTGTGAGGAGCACAAGAATGTTGAGGAAATTTGGGATTTCTTAATAGTTTTGATGTTGATTCACTGTGGTATCTTAGGTTAGCTACCTAAGTCCAGTGTTATTACAGCACCTGGTACCGAAAACTTACCTTACTACATTTCATGCAGTAGGTCCTAGGAGTGAACTCTAGAACCTTAGGTAGGAGCTTGACTTTGCCACAAAAAGCATCCAGGAAAATTAGTTCCTTCAAAATTGCATCCGAAAGGAACAAAAAGGTCCCTTTAGTTAGTCAATCAAAAGACAGAGTACTAAGAAAACTCTTTCTTCCTTGTGGGGTTTATTGTATCCAATCACAGGCAGCAGAAAGGTCCTTCTGTCATTTTCCATTCTGAGCCCAAATCTTCTGAAAAACAAATTCAGATCTTTCTTTTTCCTCCCCCCCCCCCATAAAATACTTAAACTTCCTAGGGAGGGCTGGGTAGAAGAGGACCTTCTGTGCAAGAAAGTGTGTGTTGCAGCCTCATGACCCAGGCACTTACTAGTAAAGGTGACCTTAGTTATAGTCCCTGAGTCAAATACTCATATGAACTTTATGTGCAAGAGTTTTTAGATAAAAATTGTGGAGAATTTGAAGAAAGAAAGAAAGTGCCCTCACTCTGCACTGCCTTATCACTCACTGCTCAGAATACTCTTTAGGGAATTCGGAAAATGTGGGTTTGAACTGACGCACGCTCAGGAAGAAGCTGAACCCAGATCTTAACAGTGAGTATTCTAGACTATAGTTTTTCACAGTTCCCTGTTCTAGAAGGATAGCCACTACCCATGTGTTTTTCTGAAGTCCATCCTGTTGGTATGTCTTACTTTTGCTTAGATCAGACATGTCAGAAGGAGAGGGCTGAAGAAAGCCTGCCTTTGGAACCCTGATTGGGCTTCTGCAGTACGTTTACCCACTGACTGTCACATTGCATGCATTCTCCAAATGTAATCAGAGCTACGTTTATGCAGAAAATGAGGACGAATTCACCAAACATCTGGAATCATGGAATTGCTGAGATTGGAAGGGATCTCAGGGGTCTCTAATCCACCCTCCTGCTCAAGGCAGGGTTGGGTACAGCAGGTTGCCTAGGACCACATCCAGCTGGGTTTTGGCAAGAATGGAGACTCCAAAACATCTCCAGGTAACTTGTTCCCATGTTTAATCATTCTTACGGTAAAAAAATGTTTCCTTATATATAAACAGAGATAGGCAATCTAGGTTTCCAATCACGCACAAGTTTTAGTAGTCAGAATACTCAACCTTGTATTTAGAAAATACTGATGTCAAAATCGGAAGAATCAATGAATTATTCATTCTTCTGGAATCTGACTACTGTTAATTCAAGTTTCCTGATCTCAATTTAGGATTTAGCTAAAGAAGCCAAACCAGCAACTGACACTGGCATTTCAAAATAGATCTGCTCCTGTTGTTCCACACACTTCTGTGGTATTTTCTCCCAGCTGCAAGAGTTTTAAAGGTGTTCCACCACTAAACTGCTGATCTGCTTAAAATCTGGCATATCGCTTTATTATCTAAAACGAAACACTTCTAAACATATGGCTTCAGCTGAGGGAGCTGACTATCACTTCTTCATATTTTTCATTCTCAAAGGTTAAAACGGGAATTACCTACCTCAGAGGAATCCTGTGAAATTTAATTAGCACATAGATGTAAAATGCACTGAAATATTCATTTTGACCTAAATCTTATTTTAGTAATATAAATTTCACATTTCACTAGAAGCAGAAGCTGCCTGCGCATAAAATTAGACTATAGATGGTATGAAGAAGGATAAGCTATGAAACACTACGTATACAACTGTAATTTTATGCTTTCTTAGCCTGGTCAAAAGATGACCTAAAGAAAGGACAAAATCTGAAATGTAAGTAGGAGATTTTCTCTTAAATGAAGTCTTTTTCAAGGAGCCTTAGAAGAACAACCTCTGTGCATAGCTGTAAATAGGTGAAAATAGATGACAATCTTGCAAGGCAGACTGAAATGTTTTTAGCATGGTAGAAAGTTTTCTTGATATTATAATGGAAGTTGGGAGCTGAATCTGTTTTCAAAAGCTTTCATAAAGAAGAAACACTGACTAATTACCAGAATTTTCTTCTGAAATTAATGACATTGACGACAAACCACTATTTACTGGTAGTGGATGCTAAACCCTACTGGTTTCTATAAGACGCAAGAGCACATTATCTAAAAATAAGGCTTTGTTTTCTCAGTAACTAACCTTGTGCTTGCGTTCACTGCCATTCTCAGTGCACATTTTAATCTACATTTCCTGTATTTTTTTTTTTAACATGCTGATTCATTTTTCAAAGAATATGAATTATACAATGAAGCCATTCAAAAATCTCTACAAAATAAGTCAGGGACTCCTCCTCACCACTGACAATTCCAATCCTCTTAATTAGCTTTAATTTTCACATGCCACCCCCTACTCCCTGAACTCCTTGACAACTCAGAAGTACAGAGTTCTTTCAGCATTTCCCATAAGTCACTCAACACCAGCCATCAAAGCAGGACCAAAACTGAGAATGTGAGATATCTTCGTCTTGCCAGCAATTTTCTCCAGGCTTCGATATGAATAACCATCGTATCACAGGAAAATGAAGAAAATCACACTGATACTAAACAACATAGGCATTACAATGGATGAAAAACAACAACTTGAATTCAGGAATTTGAGAGCTGGGAATGGCTGGGCACCCAACACTCATGAAATCACAAAACATAAACATAATATTCTAGCTGGAAAGTGTTCAAATAGATGAAACAGTGCCAGCATTCTTTACTGCCTGATTTTAGATTTTCCTGGGCAGTTCCAAGCAAAGTTCCAAGTTCCACTTCTTGATGAGAAGATTTATGTTCTGTGTACTTGGGATTGTTTGGTCACCGCTTTTTTATTTTCTAGAGTTCAGTGTTCTTTTCATTAAAATAATATTTATCTCAAAAAAAAAAAATAAAGAATCAGCACTACGTAGAAACTCTAAAAATTGTAATACAAGGATGGTTAAATCCTGTAAAAAGAGTTGTAAGAACTGTCTGGCTATGTTTACACTATTTGGAGGAATGTGAGTCAAATGCATACCTCACAATGCACTGCACTCGTACTGCCCACAAAGAGCATTGCCATTCGTCCAGCTGCAAAACCTATTCTCCAGAAATCCTATGATCCTCTCATGGCTCCCTCTGGGATCCTGGGATGCACCACACAGGCACAGTGAAGCAAGGTGCAGTCAGATGTCAGTGGTGAGCTTGTCCTCACTAAAAGTGATTTTTCCCTGCTAAGCCTGGAGCTCACTGATATCATGAATATGAGATAAGCTTAGACTGAAGGGATGTCTTGGCCTATGCTTAAATGAGAACATAGGCACAGCCTATCAGTCCAAGACACAAAAACAGTAGGAATTCAACCAAGAAACCTAGATTCTGATCAAATAGATATTTCCTCTTCTAAGTGACTCAGGATGCTGCCTCATGGTTAGCCTAAGCTGCTTTAAAAATACACAACCATCAATGTAAATGGGGCAGGTTTTCCTTAACCGATATTCAGCTTTTCCAGAAATCCTAGTAATTGTAAAGTGACTTAGAGTGCTGGCTGGAAAATAACTGTAACAACAATAATAAAGTTTTCATCTGAATCAGTGAGTTGCTAGAATTTGCTGTGCTGCTGCATAACTATCAGTTCTAGAGAGACGATAAAAATGTATGATGATTATTTTAGAGTGAAGCCCTGCTGGCCACGCTGCTTTTGACGCAGCCCAGGATATGGTTGGCTTTCTGGGCTGTGAGGGCACATTGCTTGCTCATGTCTAGCTTGCCATCTACCAGTACCCCCAAGTCCTTTTCAGCAGAGCTGTGCTCTATCCTTTCATCCTCCAGCTTGTGTTGATAGTGGGGGTTGCTGCGACCCAGGTGCAAGACGTTGCACTTGGCTTCATTGAACCTCACAAGGTTCTCCTGGGCCCACTCCTCCAGCTTGTCTATGTCTCCATGGATGGCATCCCATCCTTCAGGCCTGTTGACCATACCACACAGCTTGGTGTCATCCACAAACTTGCTGAGTGTGTTTGTTAGGATGGATGCAGTCTAAGGTAGCAAGTGTTTCAGTAATGCGCAAGCCACAGAAGCACCAAAGACATAAACTTGTAATTTCCCATGCTTCCATAAAATGCAGCATTTCTGCCAATTAATTTCCCATAGCCACACCCCCAGAGGTGGTTGTTCTATTTCCTTGCCTTGTTGGACCAGCTCATAGCTGCCTTTCCTTCACATCTCTCCCTATGAATTGAATTAGTTGAACTATAATGCAAATTCTGCTAAAACCAATAAAACAAAGCAACAAATTGCTAAAGACCTAAATTGGACTGCAGCTCATCATTCACTGCAGAAGTAAGGGAGCCAGGAACACATCTGCAAACAGATGTATTCTGCAAACAGAACCACAGTACCAGCAATGGAAGCTAACTACAAGTTTTACTGATGGATGTTTTTGGGAAAAGTAGTATATTTCAGTAGTTAACTGAAATATATTTGCAGAGTAGATGGTGTCCAGCTATCTGCACAGCACAGTAAAGAAAAATGACAGAAAAGAAAAAAGATCTAAGTTGAATTTATGACAATTAGTAAAATAAATTATAAATAACAGTTATGAGTATTTGGGGGGGTACACGAGTATTTGAGAGGGTATAGGAATGATACAGTATTTCAGCTGAGTAACGTACAAAATTATAGCAGTACAGAAATATGGGCTGGTTATGTATTATTTGTTCTCTATGTGTTTTAAAGTTCACAGGTGCCAGGCAGAGGAATTAGAAGGTCTTCTATTCTATTGCTGCAATTTTGTAACTGCAATTTTGTCAGACATTAAGTAGAGCTTAGAAAAAACTGACTGGAAGCTAACCTTCCCTGAGACCTGCAGGACTGAATGTGGCATTTCTTCTGTCGTGGGTAAATTCTGTCTCTTCCCTTCTTCTGGATGGTGTGAAGTCCAAATGGGGTTGATGTGCATGTAGAAAAACCTGTATGCAGAGTGCAAAACTTTCATATATGATCATTTCTAATCTATGGGATTCCTGCTGTATCTTCCCCGTTAATGTGAGACGAAAGAAGTGAGAGAAACAAAGGCTCCCTGTTGGGAAGCTACCTCTTAGCTACTGCTTAAAGCAGAGAAGGCCTGGAAGGGCCCTCAGATGCATCCGTAAAATACATCCACTGCAGCTAAGGGGCTTTGGGAAAACAGAGAGGCCTGATTTTCTGCTAACTTGGAAACTCATGCATTAGATTTGGCGACAGAAGCATTGATGTTAAACAAGAGCTTCGGGACTTTAAGGAGCAATGTAGCTGATATCTTCTTGAAGAAAATTCACTCTTGAAAAATCCAGGTGGCCTAAGTGTATTTGCAGCATGCATCCTGTTTTTTTATGACCAATGAAGGTGTGGGAGACAAGACTGACACCGTGTGTGAGGTTTGTGCTCCTACCACTATATCTACTGTGTCATTCTATGATTCTGTGATATCCTTTCTCAGCCGGTCAGAAACAGAAGGATAAAGCATCATCAGTCCATTCAATGCAGAGTCTCTACATTGCATGATCTATCAGCCATAATCACTTACAGATCCCTCTGGAAATGTCCTTGCCTTTACCACTGTGTCCAGGTCTGGGGTCCCCAATACAGGAAAGACATGGAGCTGTTGGAGAGGGTTCAGAGGAGGGCCACAAAGATGATCAGAGGGCTGGAGCACCTCCCCTACAAGGACAGACTGAGGCAGCTGGGCTTGTTCAGCATGGAGAAGAGAAGGCTGTGGGAGGACCTCATTGCGGCCTTCCAGTATTTAAAAGGAGATTATAAACAAGAGGGAAACCAACTTTTCAAAAGGGTAGACAGTGATAGGACAAGGGGGATGGTTTTAAGCTGAAGGAGGGAAGGTTTATATTAGATGTCAGGGGGAAGTTCTTTACTGAGAGAGTGGTGAGGTGCTGGCACAGGCTGCCCAGAGAGGTTGTGGATGCCCTGTCCCTGGAGGTGTTCAAGACCAGGTTGGATGGGGCCCTGGGCAACCTGATCTAGTACCTAATCTGGAGGCTGGTGGCCCTGCCTGTGGCAGGGGGTTGGAACCTGATGATCCTTGGGGTCCCTTCCAACCCGGGTCATTCTATGATTCTATGATATGATGCTATATGAAAGGAAATTCAGAGTTGTTACCATATCCTTACCTGTGGGTAAGACCCCATAAACCACTCATCATCACTGAAGGATGGAGTGCGAGACAAAAATGCCTACAAAGGAAGGAAAAGAGAGGCTCTCTCCACAAACTTAAAGCACACGGCATCACCAAAACCACAGACTGCAGATGTAGTGAGGGCTCCAATGTTGCAGCTACAGAGCTAGATATGCATTTTAGAACCTAAAAGGCAGCATTTCTAGGCCTGACCTTAAAAAAGACCCCTAGTGCTTTTTTCCATGTAAGTAGGAAAGGATGAAATAATACCTCCTTTTTTTTTTTTTTGACTATAAGGCTACTAGTGAAAAAATAGCATCTCTAAATGTCTTTAAATAAATAATTTCCAAGACTATATAAAACATGCCTTTCACCTATTTTTCTCATTTTAACTAATAAGAGATTGTTTTGTACAGTTAACTCTAAATGACTCCAATTATATAGCTAACAGAGTGAAATGAGTAGTTTTGTCCCATCTAGCTGCTAGGTAATGCTTCATTATCTGCACACTTTCAAAAAGATCAGTTCCCTTGTCTGCAGTGCCAGGGGCCTTGTCCACACAGACCTTCAGCCATTTAAGAACCCATGTAACTCCACTTGAAAAAACAGAACCATCAACCTTTAAGTACAGCACCATAAGATGGAGAAAAACAGGTGGAAAAAAATCAAAGCTATATTTATGAATACTTCATTGTACCTTCTTGCAGGAAAACTAGTTCTGGCTGCCCAGGAGGAGCCAGGTGTGCCTGTGGCCACACACCAGCAGCATGGGAGAGTGTGCAACCAGTATGGCCCCAAGCCTGCACCCTCATTTGACAGATGTGACTGGCCCAGGTGTATAAAATATTAAGTAACTTCTGGCTGGAAATTTCTTCAGACTTAGCGACACCTTTGGGTATGAACTGCAAAGGTCAGCCTTTAGCTTTGCTGAGGTTAATGTCAAAAACCAATTTGGAAGCACACAGCACTAACTTTTTAAAGGACAACAATTCCTCCTGGTTAAAGGGCAGTGGGATCATGGCCTCCCTTTTCTACTCCCAGCTTTGATGTTTCTGAAGTAAAAAGGACTTGTTTTGGCTGCTAACAAATACTAACTCCGAGATCTTTTTATTCTTGCTTGGAAAAAGAAGCTTCAGCAGTTCACTTAAGCCACTATGAGCTTCCTAGTACATAGACATGAAGGCAAGTGCACTGCTGTATCGCTGATTACTACAGCAATTTAAGACGCCAGTAATCTGAGACAACTGTTTAGTCTGAGCTTTACACCATCCTTGACTGAATGTTTTTGTTGTTGCTTTTTTTTTCTTTTTTTCTTTGCTGGAAGCTGTACTTATGAAGTATATGGTCATTGTGAAATACAAAACCTTCAGCATTCTGTAAATACAGGCAAGTATCAGGTTTATGTAAAAATCCTTTACTTAATGTTGTTAAAATCACAACTGCAATATTTGCACTTGATGATGGGTGGAGGGAGCAACTATGAATAGCTGAGCTCAGTGCACTGTATGGGAAGACAGGACCCTTACAGAGCTGGGGGTAACTGAGGCGCAGCACCAGCTGCAGGTGGGCACTGACACTGCTATGGAGCACTACTGGCACCAGCACTGCCCTTAGGGAATGGGCAGTGCAGCCCTCTATGGCAAATGCTCTGTTCCTGGCTTTGGAGGGCACAGGGGTAGCTGAGACATCTCTGTGGGACTGTACTGTGCTGTAGAAAGGCAAACAGTTCAGCCTGGAGAAGAGACAGCTCCAGGAAGAGCTGATAGTGGCCTTTCAGTACCTAAAGGGGGCTACAAGAAAGAAGGGGACAGACTCTTTAGCAGGATCTGTGGTGACAGGACAAGGGGAAAAGGTATCAAACTAAAAGAGAGGAGATTTAGGTTGGATATATGGAAAAGTTTTTTATGATAAGGGTGGTGAAGCACTGGAACAGGATGCCTAGAGACACAGTGGAAGACCCATCCCAAGAGATATTCAAGATCAGGCTGGATCCGGCTCTGAACAATCTGATCTGGCTGTAGATGTCCCTGTACATTGCAGGGGAGTTGGACTTTGTGACCTTTAAAGGTTCCTTCCAACTCAAATGATTCGATGATTCTATGACACATCCATGCTGATTTAGGATATAGACTACCCCTCAATCCGCACAAGCTTTTCCTGCTGTGCAAAGAACCCAGTTAATTTGGTCATAAATTGTTGTGAAGGTAGCATGTATAATAGTGAGTCAGCCATTAATATCAAAACTCTGCTAGCTTTGGCTAGTAGAGTATTGGATGTCATTTTTGTAGCTCATATATGGGTGTTATGTCAGGCCAACAGATACAATCTCATTTCACACAGATGAAGTGCTGAGAAAGGTGCAATGGGTTCAAATCCATCCTTGCAAACCAGTGGAAAAGTGCAGAGCAGGGCAGCATCTAGTTTGTGAGACTATGCCTTGTCCCTGGAAGAGTTCCTGGAAAAATGTAACTGAGAGCTTAATGCCTATTACTCCATTAGCTTGTCCTCAAAACTCTTCTGCATGCAGGCATAGCTTAACCCAGCAAAAAGCCTTGTTGAAACTGCTGCTTTTTTTTTTTCCTTTTTCTTTTTTAAGAGACCAACTCTTCAGCTTCTCTTTCACTCTGTAGAGTACACAGCTGACATTATTACCCACACGCTTAGCAGTGCTGCTGGTGCTGTAATGGATGACGCTAGTACTTAAATGCAGTAGGAAGACGGGAGTGGGCTGAAGCCATTTTTAGAACAAAATGCTATTTTCTTTTTCAGTGCTGACTCATTCACTGTACCTTGTGGTATGTTTACCTTAATTGCTTGATGCTTCACAGGCTGTTGAATGGCTGAGGGAGGAATATTAATCAGGGACACGTAGCACTGTGCTCCAGAACTTCAGTGATGGCAACTGCTATGTTCTTGCTTCTATTTTGTTCTTTATGTTCTTGCTTGTGTTTTGGCTTTATTGGAGGAATTAGTTTTAACTAACATTCACAGGTATTTCAGTCCTGGAAACTGTAAGGGACACTTCTGTATGAATAAGTTTTGTACAGCTTTGTAGTTTATACACATTTTCTTTCTGTTGAAAATGTTTGCTACTCACTAATGCTCATGTCAAGTTAAAATTAATTCATCATTGCACTGTGTATGTATTGAACCTAATTAGCCAAAACAACCAATGAAGATAAAAGAGATCTCAAAACTCATTTATCTTTTTTATAACATATTTTACACTGCAATTAAAATGACACGGAGAGCAGTAATAGCCTCTATAGTTAAAGCTATACGAACGTATACTTAAAATGCATGTGTGATCTCCATGGACTACTCTGCTTATGGAGTGAGGTGACAGAAATGTGTGGTGCCCAGAAATGCATTTGTAGCTCAATTTATCTGCATTCAGAACAGAAATTGAAGGCTCATGGGTAAAAACTTATTAATCATTCACTAGAATTTAATAAATGCTATCAGTGTTCAGTTACAAAATGATTGCTCTCTGCTCCTGAACTGACTGCTGTGCCAGCCAGCTGGTCTGGGTTCACATTGCAGCTAAAGCTGGTTTAACAGCTAGCTGGAGCCCAAAGGGGTTCTCACTGCTCCCCACACCCTTCTCCACTATCTCCACTGTAGCAGGAGTGATGCAAATCTGGTCTGGTAATGAGTAGCTTTAGATCAGAAAAACAATCACTACTTCATACAACTTTATATCTACCAATTTAGTTCTCTGAAACTGGCCACCATAGGACTAGGTGACCAGCCATGCTGGAGTAAGGCAAATGGCCAGGGTAGTGTGGAGAGCAGTATGACCACATATATGGCCATATGAGCCATCTCTAACTTGCACCAGTGCATGGCATGAGAAGGAGCCACCCCAGCTACAAGAGCTGTGAAGGAGCACAGATGCGAGAAATCCTAAGAGATGACCCGGAGACTAGGCTTGGAGCTATAACAAGTTAAAGAAATACCTGCTTTCCAGTCTAGGACTTGACTCAAGCATATAATAAATGAATGCTTTTATCACCTCTTTTCTCCTGTTTTCAATCACCTGTGAATCCGACAAAAGCTCACTTCTTAGAAAGCAATTTCCCTTGTTAATCCTTTAAAGGTTCAGTTTTAAGGAAAGTACAGCTCACTAATTACTGTGGAAGACAAAATGGAAGTTCAGAAGCAAGACAGAACATGGTTTCAAGTACAAGTCTAAGACACTGCCATGCACCTCCAGTTTGAGATTGTATGCCAAAACTCTTCAGTGGAAAACACAAGTTGCAATATTTGATATGGGTTTTGAAAGAAAAAATAACAAGAAGACCACTGGATAGGAAAGTGAGTCAGATCCAGTGAATCCCCATATAAACAGGTAGCACAGTGCGAACAATATATGTATTTTTTAATTTATGACGTAGAAACAAAGAAAAATAATTTTATTATGCTTGGGTATATGTATGTATTCATACGTAAGATCTTTGAAGGACTGTAACTTCAGTTGTGCTTTAAAATTAATTTTAAAAAATATAGCTGACATCACTAAGGAGAAACGCCTTCTAGTAGTGCTGTGATTCTGTAAACACAAGGATCCTACAAAGACCTGAGGATTTTATGCTAATCTGTTCACTTGTGCACCTCAAGAAAATCTGCTGCTGCACAATGAACTTAATAAACCCTTGAATACTTTCATTTCCAGATATTCTGGATCAACGCAGTAAACTCTCCTGGCTAGGGATCCTCAGATATTTCTCTACCTTCCTCAATTTCTGAACCTGCTGATTATTTTCATCCAGTCATTACTTACTGATGCTTCCTTCACTGCTGTAAGAAAAGTTAAATATTCTTCCTCAGTTTTGCAGACAGTCATGGAAATTTGTGGTGATTAACAAATTACATTTCCTGGGTCAGAGAGAAAGTTCATGGCACAGCTAATAGTGGAATTTATATCTCTGGTCCTAATGATTACGCTGTGACAGTGCAGCATCCCTACTCAAAGTAGGTATTTCAAACTCATATGTTTAGCTACTACACTGACAGAACAGGGTCCCTTCATTTGTTTGCTGACCTTGAACTAGTGAATGAATGAGCCACTCAGCCTGAAGGATATCTATGCTCTGATGGTATATGCACATTCTACAGAACATATTTTTTATTTAAAATTTTTGCAATGAGAACATTTGTGATATATAATTTCCGGTATTAATCCTTTGGACATAGCTATAAATTCTTACTTGTAGTAGCTGAGCACTTAAGTCTAGACAGATCACCATTATAACATCTCCATGAATTAGAGAGTGGTTACTATTCCATTTTTAAAGAGGCTTAAAGGCAAAGATCACAGATGAAGTCTCTGCTGCAGCAAAAGTCTAATTTCACGTCTTCTAGATTTTAAACTAGATGAACCTACCGCTTGATGAACTTTCCTAATTATTAGATGAAACTTCCTTTCAGGAGTTATCCCTGATTCACTAAAAGCATAAAACAAAGTCTTCTGAAAAAAAGAAAAAAACGAGAAAAGTGCTTTTGTATTCCCTAGGCCTACCACAGGGCTTGATATAAAACTTAGCAATAATTAAGTTAGTGTGTGAACTCAGTGTTTCACATTCACTTGAGAATGCTGAGAGAGGTTGGAAGTAAGGGCAGGGTGCACGAAAAGTAAAAAATGGTGGGTTCTGAAAGGAGAAAAAGAGGTGTAAAGGTGAAATAGGAAAAAACAAGGAAACAATCATAGAATCATTTGAGTTGAGACATGATGAAAAGGAAGGCAAGAAACCCAACAGAAATATAGAAGACTTATAGTTCTCTGAATGGAAGTGTGAGTATGTCATGGCAAGGCAAAAAACAGCAAAACCTAAACTTCTTCTTAGTGTCAGAGCTGTATTCTTGATTTTATAACATAGGCATAAGTGGAGGTCTCTGCACAGGATGCACTTGCAGTTCTGGCTCATTGAGCTAGATTAAAACTTCCAGGGAGGGCAGACTGCTTTACATGCATGAGAACCGTACTTGGGTATGATAAAATATCACAGATGTCAGCCTAAATGGGAATCAATTTGCAAGGAAATGTTATGAAAGTTGCAACTTATTTGTTTTCCTTTCTCTGCAATGAGAAACTTTCCCTCTTTCAGTAGGAGAATTGATCCTGGGTGGCTGCATCTGTATTTGAAAAGATCTGGCCCTTCAAGTGTGACTCATTACTATTGGTCCCCTATTGCACTGAGGGAGGAGAGTTCTGCACAGAAGTAGACAACAGTCTGTGTCTGTTGGCTTCTGCAGAGCCCACAGGAACTGGAGATCTCTAAATGGATAAATCCGGAGTGGAGATTTGACCACGTTAATGTGAGAACCAGTTAAATTCTGGAGAGAGAGTTCATTAAAAAGAAATTAAAGAGAAGGTACTCAGAACAACTTTGGCTTTGCAGGCTGTACTTGGTAAAATTACCAATGGGAATATTTGTATAATATGTTTTTTTCAATGGCAACGACGGCTGAAGAAGTTCCCCTCCCAACAACTCCTGCCTTTCTGCACTGCTCCCAGTGTTCTACAGTGTTCAGTTCTCTGTAGGCCCTGAGATGTTAATGATGCTTGTCAGGGCACTGTGTTGCACCTACACTACGTAAGTGGTGTAAGTGTCCAAAAAGAAATATTTTGGATTTTTTTTTAAAACCTTTATCACTTTAGGATCCAGATAATTGTGCAGCATCATAAATGGCTCCACTAGCATGATTCTGAGGTGGCAAATGGCAGCAAGTGTCAGGTTTAAGAGTTTAAATGTAGAAGAAAGTGAAAGCTGCTAAAGAATACAAGAGTGTATCACAAATAGTCTGAATACCAGGACTGAGATATCTATCTTCCTAAGTTACTGATGTAATTTTTAACAAGGATAGCTTATAGTTTGATTTCAAAAGAGGCTCATTGCAATACAATTTTGGTTGACCCAGCAGAAACTTTGTGAGTAATCATCATCATGACAACACAACTGAGTATGCCAGCATATCTACTCTCTTGTTACTTAAACAACCTGAAGAAAATGAATAAATTAACACAAAAATAGGATTCCACACCATCCATTTTTAAAATCATTTATTTACAGTTGTACTTGACACATTATTTCTAGCCCCAGACTGCTGGGATAACTTACCCTGTTTTAGTTTGAGGTATGGATTTTAATTGGGATGTGCAGCATGAAACCTGAAGATGGCAACAAATCCGCTGATCTTAAACTAATTTATATCAGACTACTTGTTTTTATTGTTTTTATTTTTTAATCTGTGTCCTATAAACATAGATTAAAGTAAGAGTTATCTCACTTAAATGGAATGTCTGCATTAGGTGAGCCATAGATAATCTTGAGAGATACACACGACTTCTGCATTTTTTACAATGACTTCATGCATCAACGGTGTTGTTTTTTCCATTAAAAATATTAAGAAAATCTTACCTGAAGGTAATGGCATGGCCTCAAGGAAGGTTTGATTTCTTGATGAACCAGAGGCTTATCTAAGTTCAGCGATGATTTGCGGTAAGCTTCTTTAGCCTGACTTACTGTAAGTGTGGACCAAGAACTCCTTTTCATGTATTTACCATCAGGGGTCATCGCTAGCCCTTCACAAGCTGAACATTTCACATCATTGTTACTTTTGGAAGTCTTCAATGAGAGATCCCCAAAGTGTCCCTGGAGTGCCTCAGGGTAGCAATGCGATATATGATCCGCGTGGTGCCTATTTACCACACTAGGGGTTCGATAAGTGCTATCACTGTCCAAATTGTCATCAGAGCTCCACCAACTGCTCATTCCAGATTTATGCTTGCTCTCTGGCTTTCGCTCCTTACTTTTACTCCTTTTGCTATGCTTGGAATGGTGCCCGTGATGATGGTCGTCCCCTCGACTGTCTCCCTTTGTTCCATTGACATTGCCCTTGGATGATCCTTCCAGAGAATGAGATTTAGTAAAAAGTTTCTGGACTGAATGAACGAGATGGCGTATTCTTCCTGGGCTCTCACTGCGTTGTTCTGCAGCTGTTGAGGTCCTCTGGTACTGCAAAGTGTGAAACCCATCCCGATGAAGAGGAAGTTGTTTTTCAAACTGGTCCAAAAGGTTTGCAGGAATACGGTTAATCTTAGGGTTACCGTGAGACATGGCGCAGTCGTCTCTAGTGTCGTAATGTGAGCTGTAGTGCATTCTGGGGAAAGTGCTACTTGACATGTGATCGCCCATTACCATGGGCATCATCATGCACTCAGAATGAATGGAGCTGCGCGGCGAGCAACGATGGTGGTCCATCGGGCAACTCTCCGTGGGGCTGAGAAGATACGATTGCCTTGGTTCCTGCCCATGGTGGATATGGTCGTGGGTGTGTTCACAATCTTCAGGGGATGCTAAGCCACAAGTATGAGCTGAACATAACTGTGGTTGGTTGCGACTGCTGGATAATCCTTTCATATTCCTCGGAGCAGGAGAGTATCTTTCTTCATTGAAGTGCTGAGAAGGCGACCATGAGTACTGTTGGTCTGTCAGGAAAACACATAAAACCCATGTTATCTGTCTGACTAAAGGATTAACTTGCAAAATCCAAGTATATTGCAAAACCAAAATATTTTTCTCTATAAACTCAATGGAAAGTCTCATCATTCATGGGATTTCATTCACCATTTTAAAACATTAACATTACTGCAAGCCATTTATGAGGTGAATGCAGCCTCCTTCCTGTTTGCAAAATGGTCTGCCAGCAGCTCTACAATTTTCTGAAGTTATTCATTATGCAAATTTACTCAAATATATTTAATGGATACACTCAAGTATTCAGTTTATTATTTGATATTTGGAATTCATATGTCACGCTTTGTGGCTAGTCATTTAAACTATGTGGGTCTGGTTTCTATTTCTGGGGTTTCTCGGTTGGATATCTTAATCTAAAGATATGGAAAGAGTCATTTTCTTATCACACTCAATTTCATTTTCTTAAATGAATCCCAGCTTCCGGATCTCAAGTTCACTGTTCATAAACACAAAGAAAAAGCACAAAGAAAAGGAGTATGAACACGCTGAAATCAAGCTTAATTTTTGTATCACTGAACAGTTTACAAATAAGCATTTCATAATATTTGAACATCTGTTATTGCTGGTTCAGATCTGTTATCACCATTCCCATATGCATACTATCTTTTCTATTAATCCATTTTTTTCTTCTGATGTCCAAATTACAAAATATTTATTTTAAAATTCTATATTATTCCTGATAGAACAACTATCTTTAGGTACAAGCTACTGGTTATTATATATTCAATTATTTGTTCCTGTGGGTCATGTGCTTCAAGCTGTGGTTATTAATCAAGCACAATTACTCAATAAACGTAGCTTGTAAGTAGAGATTTTGATACTGAAACCTTTGATATTTTTTTCTTTCATGCAATTTCTAGCAGCTGTCAAATGCTACAAACAAAAAATCAAACAATTTCCTTCTTCAATTTCAGCTTATTTAAGCAACAATTCAAAATCATACAAAGATACAGGATGCATGACAGTTCTTTAGAGGATCAGACAGATGTGTATGTGTTTATGCTTACAACCCACTTAGCACAGTCTTTCTGCAAACTTGCTCTAAGAAGTCTGTCATCTTACACAGGTGCCCGATACAAAGAAGTTGAAGGCTTGGACTAAAATGGAAGCCACAGCATATGCACTCATTATATATAGCAACATAAACTGACACTGAATATCAGCCTCCAGAGATAACACAGTAACTGAGAGCACTTTGAGGGGTGTATGCCAAAATTCTCCTAAATCATATTCCCACTGCTGGAGAAAACTCAATGCCTGCATATTGTCCTGAAACAAATTAATACCTGTATCTATTTCTTTTTTTTCCAATTAATAAATGTTATATTGTAATGCTTCAACAGAGAAAGCAATTAGTTGCAAGTCTCTAGCATCAGCAATCTTATCATCTAAATGCTCTAAATTTCCTGTAGTGGTAGATGCTTAGTTAATTTTAATACATATCAACTTTAATACAGCTCCACAAAATGTCTCAGAATTAATATAGAATTAAACTAACAAACAATAAAATGTTCTTCATCCTAGGTGCAATCCAGCTGCACTAAAATCAAAGATGGTCTTGTGTCCAAATTTTACCTCTAGACTTTATTATGGCATGAAACCAATCCATGTGTGTATATTTCTGCTTCTTTTCTGCTTCTATTTTGTTCATATAACAGGTTTTTTACTTAGTTTTTGGCTATTTTTACATTAAAATAAAAATTTATTACTGTTCATTACTCAATCTATTGTACTATTTAGCTTATAATAACCTGCATAAACATAGTTACAAAAAGGAAATATAACTGTTTCTCTGAAATAAAATAATTTTGATTATCCAATTAAAAGTACAGCAATATATAGACCAAGTAGTAAATTACAGCAGTGCATTGGGATTCAGCCACATAAGTGGCATTGTAATTAATGGCACTTAACCCAGCATATTACCAAACATTAACAGGGGAATAATAACAGTCCACATGTTGAACTTAGACTGTACTTCCCATAAAGGGTTTCCAAAGCACCTGACAGAGAAATTACTGCATTAGTTCTTACAATCTCATGAGACATTGAAGGCACTGTTCTCCCTTTACAGGAAAGTAAACTGGAACAGAGGCAATGTTTTCCAAAATGCTTGTGGATTTGCTGGTTTTAATTTCATAGTTGAATGAGTCAAAGGGAGGTGGAAAGAAGCTCTTCCATCAAACTGACACACAATGATGAGAGCCTTTCCTGAGCCTTTTCTTTACTATCTTGCACATTTATGAATGAAGGTAACTCTTGCACTATATCACTACATATCTGTGACTTGCTAGTGCACTTAAAAAAAAAAAAAAAAAAAGGAAAGGCATAGAAGACATAGAAGAAAAGAAAGAGTTAGCCAGTAGTAAGGAACTCATTTAAATGAATTTCGTAGAACAGAACTGCTAGTCCTTGGTGATTTTCATCCTGATACATCCCCAGGAATATGGCCTGACTTGATAGCACTGTAGTGGGTAATCTAACAGATTTTCCATCCCTCATGATTCCCTACAATTCTAGCTCAGTGTAACTATAGAAAATTACATTTTTCTGTACATTGCTTCCACAGACATGTCATTTTATATGCCTTATGGAATTTTGGATTATTATTTTTTTTTGTTTGCTTGAAATACAGCAGCTAGAAACTGCTATAGGCATTTAATAAGCATAATCAAAACAACTAAAAACTGAATTTTAAAGGGGGCATTTTCCAAAGTAATTTTCCCCTCTTAAATGGGCCAGGGAGAGTAACTGATTACCGCTAAGACATTTAATTACTTAAATGTGTATCTTCTAACTTTGGGCAGTGCCTTGGACAGCAAACCTGTTCTATGTCTAAGGCACCATTACGTTTTCTTACAAACATCAAAATCTTCAGAATCTTGCCTTATTATATACATATTTGTCAAGTTACCTGTTCTTTGTACTATTCATTCAAGTTTGTTCAGCAAATCTGTTTCAGGACTCAATGAAACAGTTGAGCTATGGCTGAATGAATTACTGTGTGATACCAAACCAGAGTGTAATCGACCATGTGCTAGCTCTTAGCCTGCCAGAAACACAATGAAAAATGTGCTAGCTTAGAATTCAATTAAGTTAACATGCTTTTCTAGCATTTGCAAGGGGCTAGAAGTGTGCCTATGGTCAATGTCCACAGTTCAGTTGATTCATAAAAACTTGTAAAACCACAATATTCATGTGTCATTTTTCTTTTTCCTGATTTGTTTAAAAAGAAAGTTAAAATCATAAAATTTTGTATAACAAATAATGCCAGAGTTATCCAATAATGACAGATTGGATAGTGGCTGGAATACTAATATAATTCTTGAAGATAATATATCCAGAATAACATATAAACTTTTCTTTTCTTTATAGCAGTTCCCATATTTTCTTAGGGCAATCGCTCTAAAAATATCAAAGTAATTGAGGGTGCTAATGTCTAGTCTCTTAGAGAATACATCCCCATTACAACCAAAGTGCTGAAGGGAGACAGAAGAGCAAGCAAATACAACCCCATGCAGACAGATTAAAGGAATCAGAAAGAAAATACAAGTGGGTACAGGAATGCCTTTTCTTTTTAGGTTCCTTCAAAACTAAATGGAATCTTCCCATTGTCTTTAATGGATATCTGGCCAGCACATAAAGACTATGTGGGGCCTAGACCAAGACACAGGCTGGTAAATAAGGAAGAATGCAGTAATTTCAAAATCCTGAAAATCCTTAAAAGCTCTTATAACCAGAAACTACCGCAAAGATACAAGTCAACCTTTAACCTTGACAGACAAAAGGATCAATCCCTGCATCCTTTCCCATCTATTGCAGCTCTTTCCCTGCTATGCCATGTCCTGTCTGCTTTTTTCCCGGTTATTCTTCTGTGTTTTCTGATGCTAAAACAGCTGCTCTCATATTCCAAGCAGATGTTAGTTTGCCTGTCCTCAGGGACTGGTCACAGTTTTTAAAGCATTCAAGCTTCTTCCTTGTGTCAGTTAGCATCAAGGGGAAAAAGAGAGCTACAATGACCAAGAATATTGTTTGAAATGATGAATTAGACCGAATATGAATGTGTTAGGGTAAAAGGGCCAAAAACCTTTAAGCAATGAAAAATCAAGATTGTGCATCTCTGAGTTCGTGGAACACTGCTCTTGGCTAAAGGGAATCAATTAAAAGCATTGGAGATCTTTGACATTCAAAGCAAGTGCATTTTTCCACAAATCTTTTTTGTATAGATCTTTTTATCAGTTATGCATTGAAAGTAATCTTTTGGAGCATAATAATAATACCTGGAACTACTAAATGGTGCTTGATTTTTGCCTTTTTCTGTTTTCTTTTTGCAAAACACTTCTTATATTCAGAAATTAGTTTAAATTGCTTTAAGCTTATAAACCCCTTGGTAAACTGCTTACCCATCTGAAACATTTGTGCTCTTTTCACTGGAGATGAAGCAGCTCCTTTGGATGGTGTAATCAATAAAATGCAGTGCTGAAAAGGGACACCTAATCTAGCTCTGGAAAAGATGTGGTATAGAAAACCAGACTGCTGCACTGTGCAGTTTAATTAGTTCTGTAATGTATTATGAAAAAAAATCTTCGTGGCCCAGTCTATAGCTAATACAAATATTGAATGTTGTAAATGTAAGTATATTAATCAATTAAGTATATATTAGATATCACAAATGCATAAATAAAATGTTTTTGCTGGAGATTTATTTGTCCAAGGACTGCAGGAACTAGCACTGTATCCTCATTAACTTGTTGTGACATTTTTCTCTATTTTATTCCAACCTTGAAAAGAAAGGTTTCCAGGGATCAAGAAGACTGACTAACCTGTCAAATGCAAGGAAGAAATTCTGGAAACGCCTTAAGCTGCCATTCTGGTCTCAAGAGATTTCCGACCTACCTATGTATCACAATACCTTACACAAAATATACATTAAAATGGAAAGATTGTGTGATTACCTGATTTTAACCTCCAGCTTTAGAAGATAGCTTATATTTTCTGTTACATTGACTTGATGCATTGGCACTGCATGTAGTGCTACCTATCTGTGAATTCTCATCTAATACCTCAGGCTGCTTACTTGAAATATTGAAGTTTGAGGGGTAGCATTTACTGAAGAACAAATAATCAGCTCTATCAGGGAAATCACAACAAGGTCGTCTACGCAAGCCAGTCTCCCTGTGCACTCAAAGGAGAGAAGTAGGCAGTTCTGAGGACATAAAGCCAAGCACCAAAATGCCAAAGGCTATCAAACAAACACAAGTCATGGGCTGCATCTGAATTCCTGTCTTGTTCCGACACTCAGGCACCTGACACAAGCCTCAAAAATAGGTCTGTCTATTCAGTATCCTGAGTGCTCTTTATAGCACGCACACATGGCAGTATTTATGCTAGTAGACTACAAAGTACTCAAGGACGTGATCAGTCCATAGTTAAACTGTTGCCATTGTAGTTTTGGACAATGTAAATAGGACTTTTCCAACCAAAACATAGATATAATTTCAAGAATAGCATGCGCCAAGGATTATTTTAAATAGGCCATCTGGATGTGATTTTATTTTGGAATGTGAGAAACCAGCATGATTCATCCCAGCCTGAAATACATGTCTCAAAAATTTCAGATGAATGCCATCCTTCAAGTACATATTTGTCTCTGCTGACTGTACGGAAAGCTGTGGATGACAGGTTCTGATGCAGAAAACTCCATCATAAATATCTAAAGGTAGGTGATCTGAAGCACATGTCTAATGCTAAAATATGGAAAATGATTTGACAGCCCAAGCTAATTCAGTGGAACCACATGATGAATAATATCCAAGGATAAGATGTTTTTTGTAACTCCTGTGTTAGATAAAAATGGACATGCAAATTCTGTTCCTAAAACAGCACCAGTGACCAGAACACACCAATTTTGAGCGAAGTCAGAAAACCCAAAGGAAGAAATACGGAGCTTGTGGAGCACTGCCATTTATTTAGCACAGTCAGAGTCTTCAGCGCTAATGCAGATACTTGCAGATGGAACAAATATTTGATGGCACCCAGTTATAACTTTCAGCACGAAAATTCTCTTACTTCAGCTCCAGCCATCTTTCAAATAGAGATTAACAGATTGACAATCTAGCATCACAAAGGATTCATTTCTGAGATAAATAAGGCTCTTTAGTAAAGGAGTGCACAGTAACACTGCCCATGAGTGAGTTTACCTATGAATCTTGTAACCTCTATTCAGGGCTGTGTATCACAGAAATCACAATTCACACTGGAATAGAATACATGTACAAGAAGCCTGGAAGGATCCCATTTGGGAAGAGGATAGAATGGAGGGGCGAAACTGGCTCTCCTGTAATCCTACCATGGATGTCAGTGGGACCAAGACTTAATCCCAAGGATCCAAACCACTTGGACCAACTATACAGCTGAATCAAACCACCAAATCTCCAAGGCTTATTTTCTAATAACACATATTTTTCATTGTTTATTAGATGATAAATAAGCATAAGAAATAATGCTGGTATTTATGAATTTCTTCCTTAAATATTTTTTTGCTTACTGTTTCTGAAATTCTTCTTAATTTGCCCTTTATTTATGATGATTCATGACGGAGGAAGTTTACCGTTCTCTGTAATACTGAAAGAACTGCAAGAACTTATGCTTCTATACCCAAGCAAAAATATTTATCGTACATTCCTCCTAAATTATTTTGATTATTCCATAAGAATGAATGTGTTTTAAAGACTAATTTTGTTGAGTGTGCTTTTGAGAAAGAAATAACCTAAGCACTAATTCTTAGAAGCATTGATTATTGCCAGAGAACATACGACTGTTCAATTTAAAATACCTTTCCACTGCAAAATACCCTTCACTTTTTTTTTTTTTTTAAAAAATCCAATACAATCTTTAAATTGTCATAACAGAAGAAAATTATTTGATATTTTATTTGTTTCAGCGCCGGTTCTTTGCAGCCTTTTGACTCACCAAAAATTTCAAATTTTCATCCTCGATTTGACTCAAAACAAGTATTCCTTTTACTTTTAGGAGTTCATCATTATCTGCTTTCCTGCACACTCTAGGTGATGCCTCTTGCTGCTTTGCCATTGTACTGTGAACTTTTCTGCTCTGCTCAACCCACTGAGATGGAGGAGGTCTCATCCTGATTTTCCTATGGGGTGCAGGAAGAAACAGCAGCCTGGTGACAAGTTCCCTTTTAAATATGTTGCCCTAGTAACAGGGAGAAAACCTCATTCTTTCCACAACCTTCAGACTGGGAATTTTTCAAATCAAGGCGCTGTCTTCTTCTGCCTGGGTGAGTTCTATTTTGGGTCTGTAAGAAACATTGCAAATATTCATTGTCTTTTTCTGCAACCATTAGCATCCAGATGACGAGTCAAATGGTGAACCCTGCTCCTGGGACAAGGTGTGTGTAAGTACCATGCACCCACGACATAGGGCATCTTACCCACTGTAGGTCAGGTTGGATGGGTTCCTGGGCTGTCTGATCTAGTGGTTGGCAACACTGCCCATGCCAGGGGGGTTGGAACCGGATGATCTTTAAGGTCCCCTCCAACCTAAGACAGTCTATGTTTCTATTATTCTATGATTATCATGTGGCTGCCTGATTATTCATAAAGAGAAAATGACTTTGCAGAAATATGTAAAAATGAAATTGAATCGCACAAGAAAGCTGTGGTAAAAAGTGAATACTGAACTCACTACTGAAAGTCTAGACTGCATTAGCAATATCTGGGGGTGTCTAACCTACTACAGTCACAGTCCCTTATGAAGACAGATTGAATGGGTGCCTGGCACGGTGAGGTAGCCGTGGCTATGAGCAACCATCACCCCGGCTTTGCCAACCTGATCAGCTCTGCTCTAAACAGAGTCTAAGCATCCTGTAATGAACATAGAGGCAGAGCATGGTGACTTTTACATCACTTAAGCTGTTCATCACGGAATCCATTTTAAAGGCTGTATATTTTATTCTGTTAAAAGGAGACAATGCAGTGAAGACATTAAGTGGAAAAGGCAAGCATTACAAGGTGTTGAGATGAGTCAGTCTCTCATCTCCATTGGAGCTATTTCATTGCCTATAGGAAAGTAAGTGCTGAGGATCAGCTATATACCCAGGTGTTACAAAGGTCACCAGGGAATAAGGAAGAGCAAAAAGTCCCTCCTTTGCTAACATCCGACATCCCAAGTGTGAAGCATAACTCAATCTGTTTCATCTTCTCTCCATATCCTCTCTCTTTTCCTTGGAAAGGTCTTTCATTCATTCCAGCGCAGATACTGGAATTAGTATTCCAGAAGTGGTCTAACAATGGGACAATGTTTCTGAATGGAGAAAACATTTCCTCTGCTGCTGAACTTCAGAGCCTCCTCAGCTGACCAGCCCTGTCTGAATATATATCACATTTAGACCAAAAATGTTGTCCTTTTTGACAAAGTAAGAAATGTGTAACCCCCTTTGTATTCAGTAGAAGAAAGCCATGAATAATTCATAGCAAATAACCCATTTGATTAATCTTACATCCTTACAAATATCTTTTCATGTTTGTGAATTGACCTTGGGCCTAATGGGATTTTTGCAGAGTTATCTGACATTATGAGGTGTTTAATTTTTTTCAAACAACTTCTAGTCTGTAGATTGTTTGCAAGCACTGGTTGCCAACAGCCTGTAGTTAAAATTCACAATAGTTGGTATGATTTTACATGATGCCCAGGCTGTATGATATGATTCTGTTCTATGAATGAAAGTAATTCACAGAAATCAGCTCTCAGGCTAGCTATAAGGGATTTAAAGTCCAAAATTTGCTTTCTGACAAATTTAATTACATCCACAAATTTCCACACCGCACTACCTCTTCTGAGTACAGGAAAAGCAAGGATTTGAAGTGGAATTATTTAGAAGTATGCTGGAGTCTTCAAAAAAAAAAAAAGGCTATTTTTTGCAGTATCTGTTCAGCTAGTCACAATGAGCAAACAAGAGACAGATATTGGGGTGACTATCATTTAAAACCCCTTGCAAATTTAAAAGACTTCCATATCTCCACACAAAACCATCTCTTTATGCATTTCTACTGCATGGAAGAAGGAAGTTGCAGCCAAGATTTCCTGTCAAGCTATGAATTTTTTCTGTGGTCCAGGATAAGACCATGGGAAGTGATGACAACAGCTACTGACAGGTTTGACCTTCCTGACCAGGAGAAAGTTAACCTTTGTGGGTATCTCTTGTAGACTCTCTACCTCATTTCTCATAGCACAGAAGTAGTCTCTGTACATCTGAGGGCTAGTGTCAGAGTGGAGAAACACTCAGCCTCCGGGATAATGCCCACCCAGGTATTTAAGATGAAGTATCTGTTACTGTGCCTGCTAATTACAGGGATAATTGTTGCTGTAGCAGTTTGTTCTGCATGGCCAAGCCTTGGGTCTGAGTGAAGACCCATCAGCTCCAGCCCAAGCTGACACCAGTTTAACCATCCCTGGCTGTTCTGAAGAAAACTGAACTAAGGCATGGGTCTGGCACAGATGAGAGACCAGCACCATCACCAATTGCTTGTCTGGCCTTGGGAAAATTTCTTATTATGCCCATTATGAGAAACTGAAATGCACAAAAAGTGCAAATTGTCCAAACATTGACTGCACTGAGGAAGGATGGATAATTAGATGGAAAGACAGACAAACTGGAAAGTCATGCCTTTATTTTTTTATTTCATAAATGGCTATATCCTTTTTTCCTTTTAACATCTAAGGTCATAAAGGCATGATCATGCAATCAAAAGTGATTGAATAACCATGACTTACTGTCTCGCACTTAAACAACACCAATTAATCAAAAGCATGACTACAACAAATGTGAAATAAAAATACATTTTTCTAACTTGTCCTTAAACTCCTTTGTGGTTTATTTTGCAATTGAGGTAGGTTAAGAGCACTATTAGTAACTGCAACCCATTTTATAAGTTTTGACCTTTTACCTAATATCAGCTCTGAGTCCTTTCCTTTCTCGAAGACAAAACAAAAATTTATTGAAACAAAAAAGTCTTTAATGCAAATTTTCTTTTTTTGCAAAACACTGGAAGCTGCTAAGTGTTTAACTCTTGTAAAATAAATGCTTTTCTTGCCTATAAAATGAGTCAAAATATTTTTTCAATCATCTCTTTTCCCTCTTTACTGCGTGCATGTACTACCTATTAAAATCTGTATTTAAAGAAAAGTTCATCCCATCTTCTGCATTCAAATGTTTTTTTTTTTCCTACATGAGTTCCATTTAAACATGGCTCATTTTCCATATGTCTCTTGCTAAGATTGCACTACTTGCTTTTGACACACAAAGCAAATAGTTGCTTTACCCTACACATGCCTGAAGGGAATAAGACTGTGAAGGTTTTGAGTTTGTACAGAAAAGAGCAGCTCCATACATGATATTGTTCAGATTGCGTAACTACTGGATGGGATAAAGCCTGGAACTGGAAGAAATTCAGTTTCCACGCTCAGTGAATCAGAGTAAGAAGGTTGAGATCACACGTCAAATCTCTTGCTCCTGTTACCATATCCTGCTACCTTTACCAGATTGCTTATTCCAGACATTCCCAGTGAAAAGGACAGGAATTTTTGGTGTGAGTATAAACCTTGTAACCACGAAAATACTTACCTTGATCTCTGTTAAAGAAATGGTAATGGAAAAGCTGTGAAAGGCTGTTCTTGAGAAAAGACATGAATGCTTGGGTAAGCTCTTTTAAAAGAATCCATTGCATTTCTGCCTGCATTAACTAACAAGCTCTTTTAGAGAATCAATAATGTAACAGTTGACATCAGCCCAATCCCTTGATACCTTCTCCCAATTAAGGCAGTGGATCATTGTATTAATATTATTTAGTGATTATTCAGCACTTTTACTCTGGTGAAATACTATGCAAACATGAATTAATTCCCACCGAAACCCAGAAACCTCAATAGGAAATGTTAAATCCATTTTACAAATAAGGGCCTGAAGCCAGTGATCTTTCAGTACCAGTGAGATAGTAACTTGAAGCTCCTTGGGACATGAGCAGGTATCAGAGTCTATAATAATGAATGGCCCTGCAGTTAGAGCTACCATAAATAATATCATCTCTATTCTGCCTTGACTTGGGGCAGTTGTACTTCTCAAGGAAAGTCCTTTCAGTATTTTTTTCAGGAATGGATGCCTCTAGTAGTCCTTCAGATTGAAGATATTCATACAAAAAAGTTAAATAGTCACTGGGATAGGGAGAGGGACCAGTTCCATAGCCCGCTGATTAAAGCAACCACCCAGACTCAGGTTTCTCTCTGATGAATACTTATCTTTATACATGTGCAACAGCAAGAAAAAGCGGAGGCTGAGAAAGATCTAATAGCTTGTAGCCTGGCCTCTAATGTATGTTCAGATCATGGGTTTGAATTCAAACATTCAGCTAACAACACTGAGAGACAGACAGACATCTATGTCCCAGCTGTCTGCAGAGGTCAATAGCACTGCTAGTTTTATCTATACTGAACTTTGCTGGTTATCCCAAAGCTTTCATAAAAGTTCTCACAATTTCTGCCTTCTGTGGTATGCTCCTTTTTTTTTTACAGAGGTTCTCTGTAAGAAAGAATGGGCCATCATATGTTTTTACATTACTGATGGATCCAGTCTACCTATTATGGACATCTACAGTTTGGCATTTAAGTCAGGAGTGCAGGATTTCCTTCTGGAAATACTAAAGGCATTCACCTCTCTAGCAAAATTTGGTAATTTCAGGGGGCCCCAAAAGGGACTCCAAATTCAGTAGCAAGGATAGATCTTCCCTTGATTTTAGTATAACTTTCCTGTCCTCCATCCAGAAATAACTAAAGTTTTCTAAAGCAGTTTAGTTTCTTTGTAGAATGGTTGAGACTTTATTATTGTTTTTTAATTTCCTGTTCCTCATTTGTGTTGACTCACCCCCATCTTCTTCGTAATTAGGCTGTTAGATGACTGATTAGTTACCATATCTCTTTGTGTTAATCTTTGATTACCTATTTCATATGAGGTTCCTTACTCCTGTAGACACCTAAGATTTAATATTATTGACTTACGTGTAATTTGCTTTGGCTTTAGAAATCTTTCAGTTCTTTCTCAACCAAACGGGAAGGAGAATGATTTTGCAATACTTCTAGGGCATGATTCATCTTACCCTAAGTTAAGCTACTAAAATAGGTCAAATTTGCTATGTCCTAGAAAAGTCTATCACTCTTCATTGACCCTAAAGGAAGTCCAGATATCTACAGTTAAGACATCTACATCTGAACTACTTTCCAGCTGTTAGATGCAATGAATTATGACCCATGGCGCCTAAACTCCTTCCCATGTGCTGTGAAATGGGGCACCAGGGGAAAAAAAAGTCCAGTAAGACCAAGAGACGTCCTCTTTCCACAACTTATCCATAGGATTCACTTGTGAGTTTCCCAGGAAGCCTCACATTTAATTACATCTTCCCTCTTTCATAATTATAATTAAGGCAGAGACTGAGAAACTAGTAGACTTTACGAAACCTTTACTACTCTTCCTGAACATGTATTTTGGTGCAATCTCTGGAACATACCCCGTAGACTTTTTTTTCTCTTAGTTTTTAATATTAAGTGGATAAACGACCAACATGGATATTTTTACAGTGAAGGTTTACAGAAAACCCTGACGCTAGTGTAACTGAGTCATGGCAACACTAATTGTTTCAGAAAATCCTGTTCTAAGAGTTTATTTATACATAATGATTTTCTCTGCCTGAATTCAGGCTCCTTGTTCAAACTGTTTATTTCCCCCTTAATATAGTAACTATGATTTATCTTCCTACCAATATGCAATATTAAGGTCAGGGTGAGAGTTTATAACATTGCTTTCAAATACAAAAATATCGTAACACACAAAATAAACGGTTGCAATGCATTAACATGAATATATGCATAAGAGGAGAAAAATTACTACATTCTAAAATGTAAGTGCGCTCACTTTGAATAAAGGGAGTTTTAACTAGCAAACACAAAAAATACTTTCCATATTTCTATTCCAAAAATAACCACATAAAGTAATTGCATATAAAACAAAATGTTGACGGATTTCACATAATGCAGTGACAATCTGAATGAAATTCTGGGAACAGAAACTCCATTTTGCACAACATAAAAAGAATCTGGCTATGCTGAAGCCAGTGGGGTGTTTTACTAATAGCTTTGGGAGACAGATGTATCAAGATGTATCATGAGTTCTATGCGTTTCTGATTTCTTTTTGTTGCTGTTATTTTTTAAATTTAAGAGGTAACATTAAAAACTCTTTCTGTAATTATTATGTTGTCTTGAGGGTAGTGATAAAAAGAAAAAGACAAAAGGAGGAGAGCTGATAATTTCTTTGAACACCTTGTTTTGAATTCTTGGCTGCCAGATGCTACCCAAATCTGACGTTTTTCTGCTTTAGATTCTCTAACATTATGTAGCAGATGAGAAGTTCCTGGAGGGATTGAGGTGGGAGGTTTTTGGCAACTCTCATGAACATGCCTGGTGCCGTGCTCACTGTGGGCTTTGTGGCTGGAAGAAGGCTGTGCCACAGAGCGGCCTCCTGCCTCCCACCCACGGCTGCACCCAGCTTCAGGGTGCACAAGCAGAACAAGTTATCTGAGAGATGATATCTGTACCTATCTCCTCCTCTGGCGTCCCTGGAAAACTGAAGCTCGACTTGAGCAGATCGCCACCCTCTTCTTCTGAAAAGACAGAAAGAAAGTAGCTATTTAACAATTCTGATATTTCTATATACCCAGACATAAACCCTTCGCTGTTTTTCACATCTCAGTGATACTTCTTACCATTTAGTATTTCTGACTGTGCAATGCCATTGACATGCTATTATCTGCAGTATTTATTCTTTTTTGCCACTTGGTCAAGTGGCTTTTGAACTCAAAAAAAAAAAAAAGACAAAAATTGCCAGACTTCTTCACAGCTCTACTGTCATATTCATAAACGCCCTTTTTAACATCTTTTTCATTGTTCTATTCAACTTTGCTTAGACACAATATGAATTCTGTTGCCTTTATGTTTTTTTTTTTTTTAATGTATATTTATTGCTGGAAGAATGATTGCTGTCAGCCCTCTAGGTGTACCCTTACTCCTTCTCAACTCTGATGACAATGATTCTCAGGCCACTGTCCCTACCTTTATTCACTACCAGTTAAATCCTGCAATTTCAAGCTCTGATTATGCTATGATGATAACCTTCTATCAGTAACATTTGCTTTTGGCCAAAGACAACTTCTGCAATTCTGAAAGAGCTACTCAAGGCCTGATGATCTCTCTGTGCTGTATGATTCCAGTGAGGTGCACAGAAACCTGCTAAATGGCCTGAGTGCAGCTCCTAGCTACCCTGCCTACACTGCTTTCAGAACTGCAGCTTGTTGCCTCTGCATTGTGCTCTCATCAGGCTGGCTTACAAATTAATTTGGATCTAGATCATCTGCTATCTCTAACATGGAGCTGCGTAAGTACGACAGTGTCAGTAACATTTTCTTAAATTATGAGAATGTCTTGAGAACGCATAGGATACAAAATATTACAGTAATGTATTTCATGTAACTAGACAGTAACACACTTATTTCTCATTTTTTTCATGTTTTTGCTCTAGTATTCCTATTTACTGGTATTTCAGCCATATGGAAGTTATCTGAGTGTAAGCAGCCTTCCGCTGTACACTTTCTTACTGCCACTGAATATATTCCTGTAGACATTCTCAAAATATTGTTTCTGGTTTAGACAATTCCCGAGGTTGAGAATATACAATAGATACCAATGGGATGTGTAGATACTGCCTAGAAAACAAGTTCTGATGATATTAAGGAAGTTGGAAAAGCTGATCTGTCAAACAAACATCTTGTTTATAAGCTCACTTGCTAAATAAACTCACTCTGTTAAAACACAGCCTACTGGAGATCTCATTAAGTGATGGATAAAAAGTCATACACAATTTAAAAAACGACTGGCATATGAATTCAAATTAAATTTCATTTGGAGAGGTAATGGACAACTCTAATTAAATAAAAGCACAAATTACACAGTTTCCATGGAGACTTTGCTCACATGATCGGGCTATATTGTATATTCATATGCGTATCCTTTAATTTGGCTGCACAGGAGTAACGACGCAAATTGAAGTAATAACTAGAAATATTATGAAGAATTCTTTAAATTCATGTAAACAACTAGATTTTACTTATACCTTCACAATAAAGAAGCTTTATGTTGAAACAGTAGTTTTATATTTTTTGAAAAAGAATCTATTGACTCATTCCAAAGTTATATCATGTACGCGTATTCAGAAACACTTATAGAATGATCTGAAGAAAATAAAATACATCACATTATTTCTTCCCATGCGAGAGGTCGGCATTATTCTCATAAGCACTACCCAAGTTTACAGGAGGGAGCACGACTTTTTGCAGTCTGATAGTGATAGGACAAGGTGTAATGGTTTTGAACTAGAAGAAGGGAAATTTAGATTAGATGTTAGGAAGAAATTCTTTACTCAGAGGGTGGTGAGGCACTGGAACAGCTTGCCCAGAGAAGATGTGGATGCCCCATCCATGGAGGTGTTCAAGGCGAGGCTGGATGGTGCGGGCCCTGGGCAGCCTGATCCAGTGGGTGGCAACTCTCCTCGGCAGGGGATTGGAACTAGATGATCTTTAAGGTCCCTGCCAACCTAAGCCATTCTATGAACTCTAGACTAACATTCTAGGAATAGGATAAACTAGAATAGACATTTATGGGTTTGATGTTTTTGGAAAAAAAAAAAAAAGCAGAATTTTCATTTACAAAATGAAAGAGAAAGGCCATGCAACTAGATCCATAAATTAGATTATAACTTTGCTATAAGATTCCTATGTAAATTTGGACAATTCGGCTATTCTTTCTGCCTCAATTATCTAGTAAAATTAGGATTAGAATTTGTTTCTATTTAATAGCTATCTTCCATGAAAACATTTGTTAATATCAGTGAGCTTGTTGTGTAAAAAAGCCTATAGAGAGCATAAAAAAGTTAAATTATCCAAAAAGCTGTGTTCTGCTTTGAAAAAGGTCAGTCTTAAATATCTCAAAGGAACTTAGAATTCCCTTGTGATATATTAGGATTTATGAATCTCCATGATGAGTATGAGTGGCTCTTAGTGATTAGTTTACCTCCTAAACACTAGGACTTCTTATTTCTTTATACGTTATGACTACCCCTATTCACATCACTAATTCAGTGTTTAGACTGTCTTTTCAAAAGGCTACTGTCAGTGCCTTCAGCCCTTGAAGAGATTGAATTTTTGTATTCTGCATTTATGAAGCATAAATTAATCTAAAGTCTCAGTGGCTCTTGCTGTATTACAAAGACAATCTTTGTGTGAGGGTGAACTGTACTTCAGAGTCATATTATTCCTTCAACAACAGGCATACATGGTCTTTGTTTGTTCAGCTTACTGTTTTCCTAGGCATTACCATTTTTATTAAGGACTATGGAAATGAAAAGTATATCTTTCACTCATGAGCACTGCAGTAACCTTCATATCTCATGGCAATGAAGCCAAGCAGATGATCATAGAATTCTTGTGCATGCTGAAATTCAAGTGTCATAAAATGCACACGTTCATTTTATGTCATTCACCACCTCTATCTCATAGATCAGTAGTATTTCAGCTTGCCTATTGCTCAAGGTGGCTCTGCTGGTAGAGAGTTTTACACCACTAGACATGCAGGAAAATGGAAGTCGTTGCACGGAGTGTTTTGACTGGCAATGAATTGCAAAAAAGATATTACAAAAATAGGATAATTTACAATTTAAGGTTTCAAAAAATGTAAAGAACACATAGCCCACAGATAAGGAATACAATTACTAGCTAAAATCCCTTCTACATGCACACCATCTGCATCACAAAAAGCTGCCTCTAAAACTGAAACTGAAAAATAGTAGGAAAGGTCTTCACTCTCAATAGGGCTCAAAAGAGTGGCAAAAAATGATAGGCATTAAAAATGCAGAGATGTCTGCTTCTGTGAAAGCTGAATGTATGGTAAAATGATGCTGTGATCTGCATAAAGAGAGCGTGAACTGTCATTTACATCTAATTCCTCCTTTTCTTCCTGAAAACCTTGATGGATTTGTCTTGCATTCCAGTGTAACATTGCAGACAACACTTGAGACTGTGATAGGAAGCTTTCACAGCTGCAGTTCTCCAGACTTAAGCATCAAAATATCAGGAGACACGGCAGAGCTGGAAGCCTGACAGATCCAGACTGCTTATTCAACCCTGAGGCTGCTACAACTACAGTGAGCAATGAAACGGGCCAGTGCCTGAGATCAGCTTTTGTCCTCAGAACAGGCTGTCTCTCTGTTAGGAATGTGCCTTGGCTCCAGCTTTTCCTCACCCTGATGAAGAGACACGGCCTGGGGAAGTGCTTGTTGGCAGAGGCTGAAGGAGCAAGAGAACATTGTAGGGATGATTGAGTGCCATCACAATGCAGCATTTTTCTGATGAGTTATCAAGCATGGAGATAGCCTTAATGTTCTTCTATCTGCTTTTCTATGCCTAGAGAATAGGTTGAAGTACAAGACCAAAATAGAACTGCTGAAGGCCATAGAATTACATTCATGTTAGATCTTGGTAAAGGAGACACAGTTGATCTCTTGGGGTCAATTTTTCATTGTGCTTGAGCTGCACTTGGTACAGGATTGCGGGTCAATAAGATATTACTCCGAGCTTTGGGTCAGGGAAGTGAAATTTCTGTATGAGCTGACAAAGGAATTGTTTCTACTATCCTGTTCTATATTTTCCTGGGATCTACCTGAGTATTTTGACAGGCACTGCACAGAATCCATCTGCTATCACTTCTTTTCCTCAGTCTTATCCATCCATCAAATTTTATCATCTCAGTTTTAACCTTTCGATCTGCTCTCTAAGCCTGATGTATCAGTTTAGATTCTTTCTCTTCATCTCCCAAGTCTTGCACCAAGGTATGTCTCTATGTTGGTCCTCAGTTCTTATGCATTCATTCTGCCCTCAATAAACAGGCATGCTGTTTCCATCTCCAAAACATACTTCTTCTATAGCCCTTCCATCCCCAAAAGGGGCAACAGTCTCAGTGGGTTTGCTGTTCATATACTTTAAAAGGATCACATCAATAATCAATTGACTCATAATCAATTAACTGCCTTCTCCATCTCTGTATGAGAGGAAGACAACTACAACTGATATTGAACTTCTCAGTTTATTGGATTTTAATTTATCTGTTATTGGCCTCCTCTGGACCTCCCACTGATCTTTTTGTCTGAATGTTTTTCGTTCAGCCTGTAAGCTCCCTATCTGAACTGTTCTTTTATTTATGTTTTAAACAGCACCTGGTATATTAAGTCTGACAATGGATGAAAGAAAACAGAGGCACAAAAATGTCTGGATTAAACAGCAGGTGCAACTTCATTTGATCACATAATAACCCAGCATAAAATGCATCCAGAGTATGAATAGACGAGTGGCACCATACCACTTGACAATCACAGAAAACCAAATCATCTCTTCTAGACTAAAGATACCTAGATATCAAGAAAAGATACCTGCTGTAATTTGAAGTTCACTAGTCTGATTCAATTGAAGCATTTCTTACAGGTGTCCTTTGATCCTAACCAAACACATTCCCTATGAGTTACAGAGAATGCATCACTGAGAACTGTCATTATGCTAATGAGCTAGGGGAAATGTCTGCAAGCATTTCCTGGAACACAACTAATTGGGTTGGCTTGGACCTTCCCCAGGTGGCCATAGTCACTTGTGGCAAACCTTTTCCAGGCCACTCTCTAAGAGTTCACATCTAACCAATATTACATCTATATGGTACATTAGGTATTGAGAAGGCCCATTCTCTGGCCATGAGGCCAACCAGCATGGTCTTGTCATATCTTCCAGAACTGGCTGGCTCCATCCAAACTCGTTTTGGGAACGGTCTCTTGCCCATACTAACTTCCCCGTCAAACCTGGGAATTATTTGGGACATTGCAAATTAGTTGGCCAAGGTCAAAACTAAGACAGCGGTCTCTCTAACAGACATTATAAATAACAAATCTCCTATTTCTCGGGCTTCTCTCTTGGCACCATTTAATTGACAACTGCAGATGTAGCCCAGGTGGCAGTACTGTCAAATAGTAGAATACTCTTGTGCATCAGTTTGACAACACGCTGGTAAGCAGCAAATACACAGAAGCACTTCTGATTGAAGTAAAAATTAAAGATATTAGGCGATATAAGGTTATTGAGGATTCCTTTGGAAGAGGCCTGTGTGAAAAGCAGTAAGAGGAATTCATTATTTAAGTAAGATGCTTTCATTTTTCTCATCATAGCTTCTTTTTTTGTCATTCCTATTTTCTCTTACACACATGCATAAAAGTGTGATGGATCCAGCAAAGATCTTTTCATCCCAGAAGTTGGCTCCAGCTGAAGTGGATGCCACAGAAAGCAGCATAAGAACATGGCACATATATAGATTGCCTAGAAAACCCTTCCAACTTCCTGCAATCAGCACTTAAGGGACATCCAGAGATGGAATTTTAATCTAGGCCATTGTTTTTAGTAGCCACCAATGGATTTATCCTCTATGGATTCATCTAATCTTCTCTGAAGCCATTTATACTGATAGCCTGCACTGTATCCTGTGCCAATGCACCTCAAAATTTAATTATGCATTATTTGAAAAAGAATTTCCTTTTTGTTTGTTTATCAGGATGCCCAATAACTTAATTAGGTGCTCCTAGTTCTTCTGTGGTGGAAAATAATGGATCATTGATCCCTATTCACTTTGTCTCTATCTATATAATTGTGTAGACATCTGTCATATCCCTGCCTCAGCCATCTCTTTTCCAAACTGAAGAATCAATTTAGTTAGTATTTTATCATTGTGAAGCCATTCTAAATGTTTCACCATCCTTCTCACGGTTCTCTGTAAATTTTTGTTGCTCTGCTATGTCATTTTCAAACACAGAAGCCAGAGATGTAAACAGCTTTATCGTATGGGTTTTTCTAGTGGCATGATGTAGTTCTCTGCTTCGTTTTTTATTTTTTATTTATTTTTTTCCTAATATCTTTGTCTGCCATTTCATAACTCAGAGAATTCATTATTCATATTAAGTTGTGCCCAAGAGAGACAGCTTGTTTGACTTTCCAAACACAAACACATTTCTCTTATATATTACTCCAATAAATATTGAAGAATCCTGGCATATTACTTAGCTCAGGCTACTAACAAGACTTCTCAAACCCAACAATCAGTCCTCCCCCGCCGCCCCCAGAAGAACAGGACTGAGGAATTCCTTGTTTCTTGCTTTCATTGAATCTGTCCTCTTTTATGTAACACAGTGCCAGAGAGCAGGACTGTGAAACCAGGCTTCAGCTGTCAGAGAAACTAGCCAGGCACACAGCCTATTAAATCAAGGAGAGGAAGCTGGCAGCATCCCTGAGGTCTTATCTCTGAAAAAGCATAAAATGAAATATATTGCAGGGGATCACAGAAACTGTCAGGGATCATCTTAGTCTTGGCAGCACCAACTCCAGCCTCCTGGCTTTTGGCAGCTGAAAATCATCCACAAAATCTGGGTTGCCTTAGCAATATCGTGGTGATCACCCTGAAAGTCTTCGGTTCCCCACAGCAGCCTTTTCTGAGTCAGCCAGATTCATTTACCCCTTGGAAGGAGCTTTCTGAGTTGCCTTGTCCCTTTCACCCCAGAGATCTGTAAGTTTCTCTCCATCTTCCCTGCCCAAATTCTACCAATAAATGCAAAAAGGTGTGGGATGATGGTGTGGAGCATTACAGCAGGTTCATTTTTCAGTCATTCTGGAATTTAAATGACTAACTCAGTTAAATAACTGTATCTCTCCTTATCAAAATTAACGAATGTCTGCAAGTAAGAAGAGAGAGCCAGGGATAACACATTTTGTTCAGACACCGCTCTGTGTGATCGTGCACTTCAAATAGCCTACAAAATTCCTAAAAGCCCTTTCTTTCCTGATTTTTCACAGCTGAAAGGCTGTGTCAAGCTCCTGAATGAGCCATTTCCCTTTTACTGCTTTTCAGGAACTTTGAGAGAAATGCTAAATCTTATATATATAAAAGATAGAATCTTAAAGAACGTATTAGCTAATTATTGTGAATAAAGACCCTTATGCTGTGAGCCCAAGCCTTCTGGTGTATGGAAAATTACAGATCACAGCCTGAACAGGGGACTAGCCCATGAGAAAGGGCTCATGTTAGCTTGGGAACACAAGTACACTGCCTCGGCCCGTGCACCTGCACGTAGCTAGATGAAAACTTGTTTGTGAGAAAAGTGCCCTGTAGCTCTAAGCAAGCACCCTTGTTTTGTGTGAATGACCTTGTTTACCCAGATCTGTATTTGTCCCCCACTACTCTATAAATGGCCACGATACCACAGGGGGGGGCTTCTCCTTCACCCTCCAGCTGAACCCTGCTGCTGAACCCTTGCCGGCTTGCTGCTGCTGGCACCCCTATCGGCAATCCCACTGCTGGCCTGCCGCCACTGGCACCCCTATTGGCACAGACTATCTAGCTGCCTGCTATTTAACTGACGAATCTGAGCTTGCCTCTGAGTGCTTTCCTTGGAATTGGTGAACCTTAAGCAGAAGCGCTGTCGCTTTTGCATAACATCTGGATACCTTAGAAAAATCTCTAGTTCTTCCTGATACAGTTCTTGAGAATCCATCCTTTTTTCTCACCCCTCAGTTAAATGCAACTACTGCCTCTTGCATGCAATGGAGATGAAGACCACAGTGTGGATGACTTGGCACAGCTGTTAAGGCTTCACTGTGGTGTCAGACAGGTGAAGCCCTTACTGACTTTATTAAAAAGCCTGAAGAAATTGAATAGAAATTGAAAAGAAAACATACTTAAAAGAGACCAAAATGAGGAAGACTGCCAGGATAACATGTAGGACAAGGTTCAGAAGTGAGAGAGGAGCACACAAGCCACAAAACTTGGCTTAAACCTCTCTTAGCAGTACACGAAAAAATGTCCTTGGATTTTCCTGGTTTGTGATATGAAAACGTAGCACCTTTGTTTTAATGGATGGACATAGGTGTTCAATGAACTTATTTTTGTCTTCTGCGTATGCAAAGAAAATACAACATACAGTTAGAAAGAAACCACTGCAGATGCAAGAACTAGTCTTTTTAACATATTTTGAATGCATTCTGATGAAAAGTATGTCTTTAAGACTCTTCTTAATAATGACTGAGATCTCAAATGTAAAATTATATTTGACAGAGCATGTTTTCTGTAACCTTTTCATTTTCAGGTTAAATCTAGAGAAACAGCATTTTCTCTACTTCATTTACTTGACTACTTGGTAAAAGAACACAATCAGATATACAACAAATATTACTATCTGGTTGTGGTATTCTGTTTTTGCAGCTTTGTTTTATGATAGGGCAAGTGGTCTGAGCACTGTCCCTGTTTCTCAAGTGTTCAATAAATAAAATCTTTCATCGTTACAGAACCAGTGCATTTGCTGTGCTGAGCTGGGATGTATGATGAGTCAGAGTGGTCACTGGTTGTACTGGGCTTACATGGCAAGGTTTTGGTAGCAGGGGGCTGCAGGGGTGGCCTCTGTGAGTAGAGCCCAGCACTGCCCCGCGTCAGATCAGAGCCAGCTTCGGCTGCTCCAAAAGGGACCTGCTGCTGCCAGAGCAGAGCCTTACGTGATGCTGGGTCTGCTTTGGGAGAGAAGAAAATGAAAACTGCTGCATAACAGCAGCTGAGAGAGAGGAGTGAGAAATGGGAGAGAAACAGCCCTGCAGCCATTAAGGTCAGTGCAGAAGGAGGGCAGGAGGTGCTCCAGGCACGGAGCAGGAGTTCCCTGCAGCCCAGGAGAGGCCCATGGAGGAGCAGCCTGTCCTCCTGCAGCACATGGGCACCACACAGAGCACATCTCCAAATGGAACCATGAAGGAGCCCACAGTGCAGCAGTGGATGTGGCCTGGAGGAGGCCACATCCCATGGAGAGCCCCTGCAGGAGCAGGCCCCAGGACGGCGCTGCAGCCCATGGGGAGGAGCCCACGGTGGGGCAGGAGGGCTGGGGGCGCTGCTGCCCATGGGGACCCGTGCTGGAGCAGTGCCTGAAGGGTGGGCCCCATGGTACAGAGCTGTGTTGGAACAGTGCCTGGGAAGCTGCAGCCTGCTGGAAGCCCATGTGGGATCAGCTGGGGAAGGATGGCATCCTGTGGGAGGGACCACACATGGAGCAGGGGCAGAGTGGCCATGAAGGAGTGACAAAGTGTTATGGACAGGCCACTGCCCCCATTCCCTGGTGCCTCTCAGGGAGAGGAGGTAGAAGAGGGTAGATGGTGAGAAGGTGTTTTAGGTTTGCTTTTAGGTCTCACTGCTCTAGTCTGCTTAGTAATAGGCAATAAATTATATTAATAGCCCTACATCAATTCTGTTTTGCCAATGATGATAGGTTCCTATCTCAATCCTTGAGCTCTTTTTCATCGTATTTTCTCCCACTCTTTTGAGGAGAGTGAGTGAGAGAGCAGTGAGGAGGGGTTTAGCTGCCCCTCAGGGTGGAACCGCCACACCAGTTTACCAACACGGGAAACATTTAGCATGAAAAACCTTTGACTCTGCTGGGATGTGAGGGCAAAGTCAGCACTTGTACTGAAAACTGAAATTAGCTATCAGTAGCTGCAGCCTTGAAAACCCTCAATAAGGCCTTTTGACATTAGATGATGAAGCTCTATATTACCAGACATGGGATGAGTACGGATTTTCCTCTATGTGAAGGGTCGAAAGGGGAGTAGAGGGAGGGCTGAAATGTATTCATTGCTGTATTCATTCCTACACAAGCCAATTTTGGTGAGGACTTCTGTGAACACATAAGTGCTGGGGTGATATGATTGACAGCTCATGGCTTTTTATTTAGTAAATACGATTACATAAACTGTAATACGCAGCTTGTTTCAGCATTTTAAGCAGATACAGAGCACCAGCATCTTTTAAATGAGGCATTTTTTCCTCTTAAAAATAGCAATAACCAAAACAAGGTTTCTTCCTAGAAAGAACCGCAGGTCTGGAGTAACTAGCAGGCAAAGACTGATGGATCAGGATGCCTGGCCTCTTTGTCCTATGTTTTCATTGTCTCACGGACATTACTGAAGTTATGATCAGCAGCTCACATAGATCCCTTAAACTTATGGTCTTTTCCAAGTGCTTGGTCATTATTTCTATCCTTTCACCATGTAAAGATCTTGTGATGCAAGTGTTGCTCTCTCATCTGCTTTCTTTCATCTTTCTTATCTTTAACCAGCTCGCTTTCCTTTCTCTTATATTTCCCCTCATCTTTTTTATTTACTTGTAACTTCAGCTGCAATACTGGTTAAGTGCAAGTAACACATCACTGGTTAAGGCTCACCTGAATATCTTGTGCATGTGTGTGTGCTCCCAACTACAGGCACTATTCTAGTTGTGTACAGCACAAGGTCTTTAATGAAGAATTGCAAGTAATTAGAAATAGCAAAGAAACTTTCCCCTTCCCATATGAATTTCCAATTGTAAATTAAAAAATCCCAGATTAGAATCAATTTAATACTAATAAAATTTTCAAGTTAAAGTTTCAAATGAAAGAGACTTCTGTATTTTTAAAATATCTCCATATAGTTTTAATATTTTTCAGAAGTGAAAGGAAACCAGAAGCAAAGCACATTCAAGCTGGAAAAATGGAGTTTCTAGAAACTTCAAAACAGGGTGTTTCAACAACTGAAAATCTTTTTTTTTTCCCCTCATTTTTACTTTCAGAAGACATTTGTTGGAAACGTTTGTTTGAAACTGATCCATAAATGGTTCCAGCTTCAGGAAGATTACACTTCACATAGAAAAGGCTTCTGCTAGCTTCACCAGGCTGAGCTTTCTCACTAATGCATTTGTTTAGCACTTTGCGCAGTGGGTGTAAGCCTCCTCAGGTCCTCTCTGGCTGCTCTAGAAACCACGTAATAGATAGGGAGTATGTAGGTCGCTCCAAAAGTAATGCCCCATATTTATTTCCATGAAAACTACAACAGATATAAAGAACACAGTAACACTATGCAACAGTGTTTTGTAGCTGAGCATCTGCTCTATCTTTCAACATAGTCACCACCATTAGTTATGCATTCTCACCAGTGAAGAACAAGATCCTCCATGCCGTGCTTGTAAAAGTCTGCACCATTAGAGGTGACCTGCTGTCACTGTTGCCACTGCTGAAACGCACCACCCACCACCTCACTGTGCTCACATCCACTGTTTGGTCTCCATAAACGTTCATCAAGCACTGATGAATGTCAACGTGTGCAATTGCTTCTACATGGAGGAATTCAAGTCCACAGCTTTGCTTCATACGCAATTCCGTGTCAGGTACCATTTTGTCAGCCTCCCCACTGCTGCCATCTGTGAGGGGGATGGGGAACCAACTCAGTGTGTAGCCAGCAAAACTGGAAAGTAAAATGATATGCTGCATATTATGGGGTGGGCAGCGTCAGTATGTAGGGTGTTGCAAAAAGGTGTGCAGATGTTTGGTCAGTTTAATCCTAAAGTAAGCTAGATTGATCTCATCAATAGAGGTGAATTTTTCATTTCAATTCTCAAACATAGGCTTTTACTTTGGAGCTTGAGCATCCTTATCTTCTACTGTTAATGGAGAGGAGTGGCAGCTCTGGATCACCATCCAGCCCACCTCTCTGGAACTAACTGGCATGTTGGGTGGCTGGGCTCTTCACTTCCCCTCCTCACTTGAGGGCTGAAAGCAAAATGACATTATGCCAGACTGTCAAGATTGCTTAAAAAGGAATGGAGAAACTGAATACAAACATTTTCTCTCTCAGAAAAGATCATACTTATCCAGGTCTCCTCTGTATCTGCATTTATGTTTGTAGCTGCTACAGTGACAGGGAAGACAAAAATTGCTTCCATATCTAGGTACTGCTAGTCCTACCTGAGTTACATGTGCAAAATAGGTTCCAGACTTTGCTCACTAGAAGAGTTTCTGATCAATATCAGGCAAGATCCTGTACCTCCACAGAGCCAAAGTCAACGACATTACGCACATTCCTGGGCTTGTTCTACTCCCTAAATATGTAACAGAACAATAGTTCTTTTAACAGATGTCAGGATGGCCCTTTCCTTCCCTGGGAGCAATGCATGGTCAGGAAGATAGCCAGCTTGTTCTTGGAGAAGCTCACACAGCTGACAAACTCAAGAAAAAAAAAGTGTTCAGGCATACAGGCTTAGACACTTGATCAAATTCTGGTGATTTAATGTGCCTGAGCATTTCAGCTCTGCTGGTGTACCTATCCATCTGCCTGTAAAGTAAGTCAAAGTAGCTAACCCATAACATAGGGATTAAAGCGCCTGGAATTAGCTCATATTTTCTAATAGTATAACAGTGTAAACAAATTAATCTACCAAGGCTCAGCAGACACGTGACCCCTTACTAAGCTACAGCAACCCAATGGCATGGCAGGTCCATCACTTCAATCTGGTAATCACAGGCACCAAATATGCAGGAAGCTACCACAGCACTGAATTTATGGTTGCATGTTGAACAGTACTGTTACCTTAACACAGTATCTTTCCATTGTAATATTTAATAACTGTTTAGGACATCCATAAGTAATTCATTTCTGCTGGAATGTTACACTAAATGTAACAGTACATGAGCAGCATTTGAGCCATGGCTGCATTAAAGGAACTCCTTTTCAGGGAAAGAAGAAGAAAGGCTTATATGAGAGTCTTCAAGCTAACATTACAAAAGGAAAACAAGTGATTGCTGTTTGGCCCACTTTACTTCTCCATGTTTTTGTTTATTCAAAGCCATAAATAGGGCCACTAGAAAGGTCAGCAAACTGCAAATTGAAAATTGAGATTTTCATTTCTAGTGCATTGCTCAAATCAAGTCCAGGCTGGTAGTGACAAATTCATTGGCTGAAAACAAATTAGCGAACTCTCTCAATTCCCACAGGGGAAGTGTCCATCACTAAAAAAATGTCACCTACTCTTTGTTGTCTCAAAATGAAAGGATAAGGGGAATAAAATAACCTGTCAGTTCCCCAGGTGATTATTCCCCATCAGAGTCAAGTCATATCAGCAAGATGGTACTGGGAATCTTGCCTCCACATACCCATTATTCACCCACGTAATTGGATATGGTTCCTAGGCTGTCATTGTGGTATCTCTTAAGGGCATTTGTGAATGTTTCAGAATGCAAAGCTGTTTTTGTTCTATAGAAATCCATGAGTAAGACCTTCACATTTCTAGCAATTTGGTCTCCCAGTAATGGGATTTCAAATGGTTTTAAATCTGTACTTAATTTCTGCTCTTTCAGGACAATGGCAATGATTAGTAGTAATGTTTGANTTTTTTTTTTTTTTTATGCAGCTGTAAGGCTGTCTGAATTTGACTGCTGCTTTAATGACTACTAATGACTTTATTTTGAAAGTAAAATAACTTTTTGTATTCATTCTCTGGACTCTAAGCAAACAGCTAATTTGAGTTGAGTTATGCAGTCTTTTCATACAAGACCTTCAGTTGGTTAAACTTTATTTTGAGTCAGACCAAAGGAAAATGTCAAAGCCACTGAAAACACACCATGTATTTATACATAAGAGGAAGGACATGATTGTGTGAAAGCTTTAGCTAAAACTAAATACAGCATAAGAACATCACTCTGATAAACAGCATAGATCAATAACTTTCCAGCCATCAGTTTCTAACACTGAAAGTGTTAAGCAGGTTAAACTTGAGCAGTGCATCTACTGCTCTTAAATGTGGAATCATCTCCCACAGGACATTGGGTCATATGATCAGAGCTGTAGTTTGTTTTGTACACACAATTCACAGCTGCAGTTTCTTATTCAAAACATAACTTCTGAGTATGCCTTATTATATGCATCTCATCTTCTTGGATTTCCTGAGGAATTTTTACATGACTTACTGCTTACGGGAATAATTCCCTTTTTGCTATTAGAAAATATCAACACTTCGAGGCCTACATTTGTTGCTGGAATGTATCAACTTTGATAAATGTTTCCTCCCCAGTCAAAGACAGAACAAAATCTGCCTTAGAAGGACTTGCTAATTTTGACATTGATTCAGCCTCCCAAAAGCAGCTGCCAACTGTTACTTTATCTGGGTCAGGTCTAGGGTGAGAAAGCAAGTCCCTCACACTCTGATCAAGTGATTAAATTGCTTTGGTGTTCTGGCCTTGACCTTTCCTTAGTTTCTTCTGTTAGAGCTATTACAATTAGGTTAAATGAATAAATATCAATCACTTTCCTTTCCTGCTGGCCACCCGTCTTTTGACGCAGGTACTAGAGCACACTGTTGGCTCGCATCAAGGTTTTCATCCACCAGAACCCTGAAGTCCTTCTTGGCAGGATTGGCAGGTCTCAATGAGTTCTCCCAGTCTGTACACATATCTGGGATTGTCCCGACCCAAGTGCAATATCTTGCAGTTGGCCTTGTTCAACCTCCTTTCAAGCCTGTCCGGGTCCCTTTGGACGGCATCCCTCCCTTCTATTGTATCAACAGCACACTTCCTATGATCTTCCCTGGGGAGCCCATACCAGGGTCGGACCACCCTCTCTGTGAATAACCTGTTCCTATTAGCCAACCTGACTCTCCCCTAATGCAGCTTCATACCATTCTCTTGAGTTCTGTTGCTGTCATCAGAGAAAAGAGACCAGTGCCTGCCGCTTCACTCCCTCTTGAGGAAGTTGTAGGCTGCCATGAGGCCTCCCCTCAGTCTCTTCTTCCCTGGGCTGAACAAACCAAGAGACCCCAGTTGCTCCTCATACGCCTTGCCCCCTAAACGCTTCACCCTCTTCATAGCCTTCCTTTGGATGCTCTCTCATAATTTTACGTCCTTCTTACATTGTTGTACCCAGTTGTACCCAGAACTGCACACAGTGATCAAGGTGAGGTTGCCCTAGAGCAGAGTGGGACAATCCCTTTCCTTGCCCAGCTGGTGGTGCTGGGCCTGGTGCACTCCAGGGTACAGTTGGCCCTTTTGGCTGCCAGGGTACACTGCTGACTTAGATTCAACTTGCTGCCAATCAGAATCCCCAGATCCCTTCCCACGGGTCTGCTTTCCAGCTTCTTGTCCCCCAACGTGTACATGCATCCAGGGTTGCTCTGTCTCAGGTGAAGAATCTGTCTACATGAAATGTATAAAAAGCAGAAGACTGTACTCAGGCTTCCCATACTGCCAACATTGGCCATATCCATCTTCTAATTGCCATTAAAAACACAACACAACAACACAAAATAAAAATTAAAAAATGATGAAAAGTTTCAGTTTGTGTTGAGTAAGTCTGGCTGGGATAGAGTTAACTTTAGTCATGCCAGTCCTTACGGTGCTGTACTTCGCGTTTGTGGGTGATGATCTCTCACACAGGTTTGCGTGAGAGTGCTGATATCTCTCCAGTATTTTGCCCGTTGCTTGCACTCTGTCAAGGCTTTCTCTTTTCCCTCTTATGGAAAGGGTCACAGTCAGGACTGATGACCCAAAATCAAAGATATCTTCTACACCATATGACATCACATTCAGCAACAAAAACTCAGGGAAAGGAAGCAGAATGGTTCATGGTTATGGTGTTTCTCTCCCTAAGCAACGATTACATGTGCTGAGCCGCCACTTTCCAGGAAGCAGCTAGACGCCTGTTTGCCAATGGGAAATACTGAATGAACTCCTATTCCTGCTTTGCTTGAAGATGCAGCTTTTGCTTTACCTATCAAACTGTCGTTAGACTCTGAGTCTGTCTTCCTTCTATTTTCTCCCCATCCTGCAGGAGAGGGGAGTAACCAAGCAGCTGTGTGGGTGTTTGGCTGCTGGCCAGGATCAACCCACTGCAGTGTTGTTGCAATGCTGAAAACCATGCAATCATGACAAGTCCTGTGACAGTGGAAAACTGCTTCTTGGTCAGTTCGCTGCAAAGCAAATGTTCAGTCCTCCAAATAAGACCAGCATCTGTTTGCATATCCTCTGCGCTATTTGCATCACTCAAATGCACAAATATGAGGATATTATTTTACAGATCTCTCCATATATTGTAGAGAGAAGGGGTCTTTTCTCCAGGGAGCTGGAGAACCTCAAATGTTTTCACATTTATGAATAAAAGGGGAACATATCTTGATGAAATGCTTTCACTGGTACAAATGCACACTGGATGTTACTCTCAAATTCTTATTTTTTTTTTTCCCAGAAGTCTACTGCATCATACAGGTAGCAAAGGCAAGGCCTTCCTTGTATTCAAGCTCATTTTTGTAGTTTTCCATCTCCCATGTACGACTAGCTGCTTACATCCACCCCCTTCAGTCCTGTGCTCTGACATACATGCACACACTTGCTCAATATCATAAATCTTTCCAGCACATGTAACTTCAAGCTGGACAGAAATCAACAGTACAAGCATCAGCAACTCAGGCTTTAGCCATCAAGAACACACATGGAGTCCCTGGTAAAATCTTAAGAGAACCCTAAATAATGGCAGCTTTGTTGCCATCAGTACTGGAGCTCACTAAATCATCCAATCTGCAGAACTAATCAGCAGAAACCACATTTGATTGCAGTACAAATATGTCCAGGGATACAGGGCTTGCTTTGCCATTGGCTAAGTTATGGTACTGGTGTTCTGGACACCTGAGGCAGATTCAGAAACTTCTCAAACATCTCCAACCATTTTCATCTGTTTGTTTTCTCACTTAGCAACATCTCTCTCCTTCCCCAAATTAAAAAGTATACATAACAAAAAACTCCAGTGAAAGAACTTGCAAGTACAGTACTAACACAGTATCGTCAAGGCAGAGGTCAGTCTCCATGTAGTCATTTCTTCTGTTATCTGCTTATCTTGGATTTCTGGATCACAAGCACTAGTCTTCCAAATCTACAGCATCTCTCTGTCTGTGCCTTGGTCATGTCATGGTCTCCTGATGTTACAGTGATCAACTTAATACATAAGTAATGATAAGAATTCTACTAGTACTTGCTAGCAGTAGAATAATTATAAGTACTGAAAATAGTGCATGAAGAAAGAATACAATTTGGGACAGCAAGGCTCTCAAACACAAGTTAGGGCAGCTTGATGTAGCATGGAAACACTACAGTCGTAGAATTTTTCACCTTGATCTTTTTTTATGAAATCAAATAACTTCAGAGCTTAGCAATAAGCTAATAGAAAAATCAATACAAACAATGAAGAAGCAAATATTCGTGTGCAGTAAGTAGGAAGATACAGAAATTAATTCTTGCATAGGTAATGATTCATGAGACTGGCAAGAAAATATTGTGATGATATACACATAAGACTTCTGGAAACTAACTCACTCATTTATCAATAGTAAATAAACGGGCATGTAAACGGAACTGTAAAGGACTGCACCGACAATTTACATTGAAGACAAGGGCCATGATTAATTGGCATATATATTTATTTACATTTACATGAATTTAATCTCCCACAGAGATGCATCTAAGACTAAACAGAACATGCAAAAATATGAATAAAAGTAGGGTTTTTTTTAACATCTCAATCTGTAGCTCATGAAAAGTTGTTCTGTTGTTTTTATTAAGTAGTCTTTTATTATAAACTATCTCTGGGATTCTGACAAGTGGCCACTGATGCTTCCCTTGGTTGTTTCCCCTTTTCTTCCCTTTCTTCCACCCATTTGACCATAATTAAGAGAAAAAACAAATCTACAGAAAGGAAAACATCTGACTGAAAACTGAAACTTTCTTACATCTCAATTCAACAGATATAAATTTTCCAGGTACAGTGGTAGAAACCTACTGTCTGCTTGCCAAATGCAAAGTGTAAAAATCTACATAGAATACAGAGCAGGAGCATCACACTTAGATCCCTTCCTATCTGAAAACATACATGATACTGTTACAGTATCCCTGACCCTAGGAGCCTTTCCCACAACTACCTCAATTTTTTTTTAGCCAAGAATGTATTTTTCTTATTGTTGATAACTCACATTATGTATTGTGCTCACTAAGGTCAAAAAATAAGGGGCTAACCTCTCAGAAGATTATTGGAAGTGTCTTTCACCATCTGACGATGCCCAGCCTACTTCCATTGCTGGAATTTCACTGAATGTACACCTCACTGACTTCCTCCTTAGATTTGTTTAAACATGTATCATTTTTCCTATGGCTTCAAATTCTTCTAGCTGTTTTCTTTTTGAAGTTAACTTTCTTCTCAAAACATGCCCACAACTCACCTCTAAATGAAATAATAGGCCTTATATGTCTCAGGCTTGGCTTTTCTCAGTATTTCAAAGCTATCAATTATCTGCTGAGAAAAACAACAAGCATTCTTAGTGTCTACTTATGCTGTGCCTTAATTAATTTCTCATTAAACTGTAAGAAATTAACATTCCCTGGCATTTAAAATGCTTCTTTTAATATCAGTGATTATTTATCTAAAGATATTCTAAAGATCTAAAGGCTGGACCAAGCTCTGAGCAACCTGTCTAGCTGTAGATGTCCCTGTACATTGCAGGGGAGTTGGACTAGATGACCTTTAAAGGTCCCTTTCAACTCTAAGGAGTCTATGATTCTATGTTCAAGATTTTCCCATAAGCTATCAACACTGTAGTTTGTTTCTCCCCTTTAATTTAACTCCATTTCATCATTCCGAGTCTTCTATAACATGACACATCAATATACCCAAAAAGTCAGTATGTTTATCACAGCCATTGGCTATGCACATGCCACTGGTGAGAAAATGTTAACACTAGCAAAATTAATTGGAATATTATTTTGTCTGGATTAGTTGGAATGGGTGAAAGGCCAATGTTTGTCTGAGAAGTATTTAAAAAGTATAGCATATGAGGTGAAATGTACTTCATGAGCAAAAGAAAAAGATTAAAAAGTTCATATTGATCAAGAACTTCACTAAGGCCAAACCTTCTTGGCAAAACCAAAAAGGAAGCTGGCTAACACCAGTGCTTTCTGGTTCCCGATCACTGGAGTACAAATATTTGGGGGATATATTTTGATCCCAACAGAACTCAGTAGAGGAACGAAATTCATTTCCTCCTGGATCCCTCCCTCTGCAGCCCAGAGAGCCACTGGGCAACATTTGCAGTTCTGAGACAGGCTCATCATAGGAACTACCCACTCTGGTAGAATTTTTCCATCTGAAAAAATTCAAATTTGAGGGAGGTTACATTGAATTAGAATTAAATACAATTTCAAAATCCTCCATGAAACAAATTTTATTCCAGTTACTGTTTTCACTAATTTTTTAAAAAAATGCATTGATTTTGGGGAAAAAGAGGAAGAAAAAAACCCTCCTGAGAAAGAAAAGAAACATCAGAGCTCTTCTGGAAAGAAATAGAAAAAATATATACCTACAAAAAGAAGGCAGAGAGTAATGCAGAATTCAAACAATGATGTCTTCTAAAAGGAATTGGTATAAGTCAAGAAGTTTTAAATGATTGTTCTTTGATATTAACCAGCAGAATCTGAATACTGATAACTCAGTGCTTGAGTTAGACATCTGTTTACCTCTTTGATCTGTATAACAATAACCACATAACACAGCAGAATGCAGCTCTGTCCATCTCCTTTCACAAAGTCAAGAAGTAAATGTAAATGGACAGTCAGGTGCAAGGACAGAAATGTAACTGAATGCAGCCTGATATAAGGTACAGAGTGCCTTATTTATGTCCCATTTCATTTGTCTTGACAACTAGTTAAAGACTATATATTATTGTTCCTTCTTAATTACTAAAAACCTAACTGAGGACAATAGCAAAGACTTCCCAACTCAATAATCAGCTGAACATTTTAGAGTAAAAAACTAAAAAGCTTTTAAAAAACTAGTAGAAAAGCTTATTTATTTATTTATGAACAGTTTCAAGTCTATTTTAGTAACAATATTCTACCAAGTAAATGAAATAATGTTTTTGTCCAAACTGAAGCTGTCATTGTTTTCAAATGACATAGACTTCTGTTTGCTGAATTAATGTGAATTGATTTGCATTTTGGTGGCTATGTGTGGGTTACAAAGTTGTAGTAGGTCACAACTAGTTGTGTAGTTGTAGTACAAAGTTGTAGTTGTCACCTGCTTTTTGATTTTCTTCTTAGAAATAAAAATAGAATTTAGTTTACTAAGTGGCTGGAGTCCTGAGACTTCTGTCTGCAGATGTGCCAGCTTTCTTATTTCTCTAGGCAATGCCAACCTTGTGAGAAAAACAAAGCAAAGAAAAATCAGGAAACAACTTTTCAAAGCTTAAAAACTTTGCTTAAATTGTTTTCCAAGTAACTAAGTCAATGCAAAAATATACTTTGGGGATAACGTTCTGCATTAGAAATGACTCACAAGACAAACAACAGATCCTTTCCATTGCTGCTTTCTTACATCTCAAACTATGTTCATGAGTATCCCTTAATCTGATTAACTATCTGAGGCCTATTTCTGCTATATCAAAATGTTAACACTTACATGCAACTTGCAATTACTGTTCACCACAGTTAAAAACTAAGCGAGATGAAATGCTGTCAATTCACAAGCCCTTTTTTATTTCTTCATGTGAATACTCGTCTTTTTTTCCTCTACTATTCTGGTATTCCTATTGATAACTCCTATTCATGGTTCATAAGGTGGAATTTGGGTTTGTTTTGCTCTCTGAATATCACCATGTTTGCATTGCATGCTATTTCCCTTCTCACTCTGGGTCCTGTTTTTGGAGAGTGACGTATTTGTAGCAGGGAGCTGACTTTCTACATTTATAGGGGGCTCAGTGCAAAAGGAACAAGATGCAAGGTTTGGAAGTTCACCTCTTTGCAAATAAGAAGGACAAGGAGAATTACAATGTTTTAAAAGTAAGATAAAAGAAAGGTTAATTGTGCTCTGTGAGGTATAGAAATATGTGAAGGGAAATTCAAGAGACGGAGAGCACTGCTGTAGTTATTAAAAGAGAATCTCAGGATAAAAGACCTATTCCTTCATGCTGACGTGTTCCTTCATTCCTAAAAACAAATCTAAGATGACAATGACCAAGATGCAAGGAAAGGACAGACCAGAATCAAACACAACACTTATCACAATTCTGAAATGAATAAAAATGTGAAGGCTTAAGTTACTTATGGTTGAGCAACCAGAGAGTTGCAAAAAACATTTTGCAGGATTTTATGTAAACCATCAGCTGCAAAGGGTTTGGGAAATTACCAAAAAATTTTAACTTCTATGAGATAGGAATGGGTAGAAGATTCCCACAACATTTTTTAAAGAGATCACCTGTGGATAGTAAATTGGAAAGCTGAAAAAACTACATAATTCACTGTGCAGAGAGTTTACTTCCAAACAACTGCTCTTGAGAATGGGGAAAAAAAAATAAGGCATGCCTACAAGCAAGAAGAATTAATGAAAGGAAAAACAATAAATAGAAAATGTGAAGCATGGCTCTTGGAGGTGAACGTCAATGGAGCAGAGGGGCTGAATAGCAATAGGACACAATTTGATGGAATGAATGAAGAGCCTGCATGACTGCACGGCATTTTTGCCTCAGCTATTCTCTGAAGATCTGTGCGTCCTTTCTGCTACTGGACCATAATGGGAAAATTGACCTTTCATCCTCCTTTTCCATAAATTTCCTGTGATAAATATTTTGTTTTAAAAAGCAAAGCTGAGTTCCTATTCTCAGTTTTCAAGAGACAGGACTGTACCACTGGCCATGCTTTCCAGTGCGTGTTGAGGTCTGGTCATTCAAAGGGAGATGAACTAAAAGTCACAACTGTAGTTATCTTACTTGAAAAGAAGAAATAGAAAAAAAGGAATGAAGAAATGGCAGCACTTGGGCAAATAAGTGAAAACTGTGAATCAGGAAGTCATGGATCCTAATTGCTGTTTTTGCTGCTGGTTTGATTTGAAACCTTGGGCAAGTCTTTCTGCCTCAGCTACTCAATCTCTGTAACTTTAAATACAGCTGTACTCTTCAAAGACAGCTCCTGAGTTTCTATTTTTGACTGTATTCAGGCCTTCCTCAGGCAAGTGGCTTCAATAGGCCCACCAAAAGCAGTGCTGCGGAGATGGAGTCGAGTGGGTGACAGTTGTGGAAAGGGGCTGCATCCACCTGTCCTTGTACTGCCCTGACATATCCCTGAGCTCTGCCTGCCCCTCTCCCGTTCACAGGCTTATAAATACAATGGTAGCAAATATGATGGTTATAAAATACAACCCAAAGCAACTATAAATGATGCATTGTGTTTCCATTTCCATGTCCTAGATCCTGAACCACACATACACTGCCAGGCATCCTACCACACTGTGATACCTCATTCAAAAGCAGTAGGGGCAGAAGCTGAAATTCTGTTTAATTCTTTTGGATATAGATTTTTTTCTTACGAATGTGATGTTATTCACAGATCAGAAAGGCTATAAGATTTTCAAAAATACTGGCAGAGATTAGCCTGGTAATAAAGACAGTGCAATATAAAGACTCAGTGCTATACACAAACACCTAAGTCTATTGGTAGTTGCCACATTTCAGCAACAATTGGAGTAAAAGTCGTGTGCAAACAAACAAAAGAAAGAAATAAGGGAAATTATCTTATTTTCTTTTAAATTGAAGTAATTTTAAGAGAAGGTTAACAATTTAAAAAATGGCTGCTATTGACCAAAGCCGTGTTTTACTGTAAAAGCTAGCTGTTTTCCTTTGACTAGGCTATCTGCATAGAATCATTTGAATTTTTTTTATCTGCTGTCATATTTTCAGCTTGCACTGAAGTTGCTGAGAGTTGGTGAGTTTGTGAGAGATTTTCAGCATACTTAAAGCTGACTGTTTTATTCCTACAGTAAAAGCAATGGGAAGAAATCAGACTGGAGAACATAATCAAATACAGTACAAAAAATTCATGAGTTACTTCTAAAAGCCAGGAGGTATAGCACTATAAAGTAACAATCTCATATTTCAGTGTCCTCTGAGTTACATCTTTTTGGGGGTTGACTTTTTTGTTGTTGTTTAGGAAATAAGCTAGCAATAATGTATTAACTTCTTTTTTCGTGTAAGAATCGTTCCCATTTAGATTACATTTAACATAATTATTATATATGCTTTTGTTAGTCCTACACTACAGTACCACCCTGCTCAAGGCAATATTTAAATTCTGTTTCCATGGCACCATTCATCTTCACCTACTACTTGTTCTGTGTGTGTTACTAGAAAATCCTGAAAATGTTGCATCACTGTAACGACACGGAGTCATCATCATAAGCTGTGGGAAGATGAACCTTATTCCCTGTTTTCTTGGATCAGTGTCTGACTATTTATTTATTTTCCTTCAACAAGAACCAAATCACTCCATTTCGTTCACAGCACTGTAACGCTCTTCCAGAACAGTTGTACCACAATGGTTAGAAAGGAAAAACCCTGTAAGTTATACAGATGATAAATGGTATCTATAAGCCATAGCTACAGCAATAAATTAAACAATTACTAGGGACATTCCCAGGCTCTGCAGTCCAGCTAGTTGTAAAGCTAAACTTTTAGATTGGTGTATGGCATTCTTTTTGCTTGTGCTACCTAGCAAAAAAAGACAAAAGGCCCTAAAGCATTCCCACCCTGGGTATGAGAATTAGAATCTTTCAGGGAGACACAGAGACACATCCAGGGTCAGGGCACCTGCAACCTCTCTGGGCAGCCTGTTCCAGACCTCTGCCATGCCCAATAAACATTTTGCATACAAACATTTATGTGCACAGGGGCAAGTTACGGAGACTGACAGATTTACCAACAAGAAGTTGGCCAGACCAGGCCAGTTGGCTTCACTCCTCAGCACCATACCTGGCATGTTTAGTTCACTTGTAAGGATGTAGTTACAGTATCCACCCCATGCCTGAATGTTAAAGGACAGTAAATGGCGCTGACAGCCATCTGAACCCATTCCATAACAGCATTCAACTTCTGAACACCTAGCTATCAGACTTCATTCTTCTGGAAAACATTATGGGTGCAACTTAATTCCTAACTGCATACTTGATGTAGGTATCTACATGTGTGCTGGGCATCTGAGCTGCCATACATCTAAAGGAGATTTATTCAATATGGTCAATGCACTGTGAGCTGAGGCTCCACCAATAAGACCTTCACAGCTTATAGGGGGAGCGTAGACATCTAGGTCACCTGTGGACACCCACATTTGATATTTCAATTCTGAAATGAGTTCTGCTCAAGTCATTCCTATTTGCCATCATTACCTAAGGTCATTTGAAACATATGGACAGTAGAAAAGCAGAATAATGTCCTTTATTTCAGCATTTTAGGTGAAGTTGAAAAACAGAAATATAAGTTTACAAAGCACTGTTTTAATTTATACCTCAAATCTCTTTTCTTCCTCACTGCTCCAGCATCTTGGCTAATATTAAAGGTGGGCAGCGTAGAGTGCCTAGATCAACTGAGGTGTGTCTCTCATTTAAAACTATTCATATTCCAGCTCTCATCCATGCACAGGAACGAGAGCATGGGGGAAGCAGGACATTCTATGTCCCTTCCTCTCCTCTGTTCCTTTAGGTGAGGATGGAAGGTGTCATTTCTCTTTTTCACGAATTTCACTGTGAGTTCCTTCCTGGTTGCTAGGAATGTAACTTGAATAGCACAGAACTCATTCACTGACAATAGCCAAGAAGAATTTGGAGTTCTTCCTATAACTGTTTTTTCTTTCCTCTTTCCAGTCCTACCCTTCTTCCCCAGACTTTCCATTTGGAGAAATTTGTTTCTGATGCATTATTTTATTTAATATATGATAATTGCATCATGTCCTTTGTAAGCAATGCTGAAATTTAAGAAATGGTAGATTAATTAAGTCTTAATTCTTTTAGTTAGTGAATATTCCTGCTGGAGATACCAAAGCCCAAGTTATTCACAGTCCACAAGTGCTATTTTTTAAATACCTTAATGTAATGATTTTCATAATAAGCCACTTTTGAAATTCAGATGCGTGAAAGCTAACTCCTTGTTACTATTAAATGGCTAAAATTATTTTAGCCAGTATTTCTTTGATGGCTATCATCCAACTCATTTAAGAGATTTATATATGAGAAGCATGTGTTTCATTAGTAAAACCAGATGAGTTAATATTTTTAACGAAAACCCAACTTACATTGACTGATTTTCATTTCCCTTGAACTGCAAGTTAATTTACTGCTTAAATGATTTTGTAATTCCTAAGATGATATTATTACAAGTGTCAGACTGCGACTGGGCAAATAGTGGCATCCTGACCTATTTATAATACTTTTCAAATACAGTGTAATGCCTGATTTCAATAGGCTATGCAACAATAAAAAATGACAAAAAGATAAAATATTCTCAATGGACACTCTTTCAGTTATTCCATCAGCAAATGGTCTAGAGAGTTTTCATATTCATAAATGCATACATTTTATGCTATTTAGTGACAGTAGTACACAATTATCATATTGACAGTTTCCCTCATAGTATATTTGCCTTGAGCGATTTATGCTTTCTATAATGAGAATCCTAGCCATTTTATTACATTTGGCACAAAGCACTTAGATAATATTCAGAGTCTGGAGAACAACACACCATAAATATTCTTACCACTAATGGTGTAGCTTTTCCCCACTACAGTTAGGAGAACTCGGCTGTGCTACAGCTGTTACCAAACTATCGCTGAAGAAATCAGGCAGTTCTCTGTTCTCTCCCAACCTTCATTTATGAGATTTTCTTTCTACTTTTCACCAAAAATATGTTTTAGCATGTGATAAACATCATGAACATGGAGATAAAGGACAGCTGTGCTAAATTACACACTGTTCCAAAATGCACCCTCCACTTTGTTTTTCCTTTTCTTCTCCAATAAAAACACAAAACTGAAAACAAGAGAGATGAAAAGGGCCTCAGAAACTTTCTGTGCAATAGTATTTATTTTTAAGGGCATTAATTAGTGCCTGCTTCACCTCTGTGCACAGCTGTATATGCATTTGTATTACACACATGAATTTCATGTATTTGTTTATAACTAGAGATGTTCTGAAAAGATTTTTGGTTCAGATCCTTGTTGTGGCACTTGTACAGATGTGAGAATTTGAGAAACCATTTTGACAAAGATCTATTTCACATGCAGAGGATTCACTTTCAGGGCTAGGTTTATGAGAGGATCTCAAATTTTGTCTGACTACATGTATATAGAATATAGATGCTGCCTACCTCTCTAAGGAAAGCCTATCTACCCAGGCAAGAGTCCAAAGATTTAAATATCAGATCCTCATTCATCCATCATCTATGTTGCTATCTCTAATGTGCCCTCAGAGCCAAAGATTTTTTCATTACTTTTGTTCATCTTGAACACTGTACTGGATAGTGAGCAGGAAGTACTCAGACCCCCTCAGGAGACACAAGGCAGGCATTTGTTCACCTATTTGATCTACTCCATCAAATTTATTTGTAAGGCACTAAGAGGCCCCTCAAGATATCTATAAAGTTTCCTATCTTAACACTTAAGTTGAACTAAATATTATCTAACAGTTATCGTTCAGTGAATCAGAAAAAAACAATAAGTTATAATAATACCTCTTTCTAGTATATACCTCTCTTCATCAGCGTATCAGTACTTGTTAGAATGCTTTATGGGGCAGTTGGGGGTCATTATTCACAGTTTATGATCTGGGAAACAGTAAAGAAAGTTGTCTTTTTGCCTAAACTCATGCAACAGGTTGCTTCAAGAAATCAGGTCTCCAAAGTCACTGGTTGGGACGCTATTCAGACAAGTTATGAACACAAAAGAACTATTAAAAACAGAAGCAATGAGCCAGTTGATCTTCACAGGCTGATGAACAGTCCATAGTTATTTTTCTGTTTCAATACAGAAAACACACAAAAAGATTTTATGCCAAATGGAAACCTGAGATTTGGGATGTTTTCCATTGAGATGAAAACACAGCAGGAGGAAACTCGGTTAACGTAACTGTATTGCAATTCCCTTTCATATCCCATCTGAGACATGCAGTATTCAGGCTTTTATAGGAAAACAAGAGCAGACAGCTGTGCTCTAGAAGTGGCTCTCAGTCACACTGCCACCAGAGAAGTTTAGTGTCTGAACAGCTATTACAAGCAGACATGTGTTCACTTGTCCATCCTACATAGCTTATGTTTGTAAGATACAAAAAGCAATTAGCATGGTGATGAGTCTGAGCTAACAAGCCAGTTGCAAGGGAGGGTATATTAGCTCAGGGTCAGCATGGTGTTAGCTACATTCAAGCAGCTTTCATTTGTCCTGGAGCAGGACACAGCAAGCTTATGTTTATTTAGAAAAGTCTTTTAGACCCAGAGTCAACAACTGACTCTATTAGCTTCACACAGAATTTCTACATTGCTACAGGTGTATCAGGTAAGCTACAAAAAGCTACAGTCTAAGATGCTACTCTGCAACCAGCACTTACAAAATAACCAGTTTCACAAGTACTGGCAGCTCAGGAGGTGTACACAATTGGCAGAAATATTGGAGCCACTCAGAGTAAGTCTCATTGTGAACATTTATTATCTGGATGTAGCATCCAAATGACTACTTCAATATGTCACCTCAATTTTTGATAAGGTGATTAGCCTTGGCTGACTATTTCAAAGAGTGCAACCCTTTGAAGTGCTTTTGAGCTTTTGCACACATTTCTGTAAAACACCCATTACAGCCATTTCCAGGAACCGTAGGAGGATAACACACAAACTATGTCTTGAAGGCTCAAATCCATCTTTGGACATAAAAATACAACTCTTGCTGAAGTCTATGAGTCGCATATATATATGGTCCTCCCTCTAACCAAAGATTCCACACCTTGAGCCTGCTATTGCATGTCTCTACAGCTCCTCCCTGATTATGTGTTATCTTGATATTTTCCAATTCCCCAAGAAATTCTGTTAGGAAAACTACTTCCAAGAGTTTTGCTGTAGCGCACAGCTGTCATAGCCAGCCTGAAAAGTATATAGCCTAAATAAGCCTAAAATTGCACAGCTTTCTAAAATGGCTGTATTAAGAGTAACATGTGTATCTGATTACATGCGGAAAAATACCACACAGCTATGACCTGAAACCATTGAATAGCCCTCAATGATAATGGGAAGACATTTAAGTACTGCCTTCAGCTGTTTCCTCTGCTTTCCCAAGCGGGCTGACACTTCATCTGAGTCTTCAGGTGTTCTGGAAAGGAAAAGAAGACTTTGGCTGACCATACGTGTGGCAGATCATCCAGCAGAGAGCATCTCCAACGCAAGGAATGGTAGAACAGCAAAGCTATTCAAGGTTTGGCAATAGGAAATGGGCTATAGAGAACTGTTAGCTATGAGGATATTCCTCTAAAACGAGAAAGATTGCAAAACAGCTGCTAGACAACAGCATCAGTGAAGTGATATTTCTGACTTTTCTCCCCACAACATATTTTTCTTTAATCCCCCCATCCTGCCATTTTTCCAGCCACAAATGCACACACTTGCACACCGTTAATAAGTCAATTGACAAAATCCACCAGATTTTTCATATTCAGCAGAAAAAGAAAACACTTAAAACTGTTTCTGAACAGTGGGTCAGGAAGTCTAGCTAGCGAGTGTCTTCTTCCTCATAAATAATTTGTAAGATGAAGTTTGAGTCTTAATTTTAATCTTCATTGGAGCAAAATCAAAACATTTCAGAATTTGTCATGAGGAACATGAAATGTAAACACTATTAGAGAACAGCCTAAAGGCAAATGGTCAGATGCCCAGCTTGGTGCCTATACTCTGTTTGCCTCGATGTGAGGACTTGACTCTACATCTCTCCATGACAGCTGAGTACCCTAACCACCAGGCTAATGTTATTTTCTCTCCAGCTGGAGCTGTTGCATCTTGTTTAAATAGTTAAGAATCCAGTGACCCATGATGTGTGTCTCTCTAATCCAGTGACAAGGGCATTCACCTGGCAAATTGTCCTGTTGATACGGCAAGAAAGCACCCCATAAAGACATTTACAATCAACTCACTCATAACAAAAAGGAGAAAGTTGCGCTTATTCCCCACTCTTGCTTTAGTTCTCTCAATAACCACCTATTCCTGGCTGCCACAGTGCTGGTGGGCAGTCAGTGGGCCTCTCAGCAGCACATTGGCGAAGTGTAACAAAATGTATGTTTGGAAAGAAGGTGTACACTTCATACACTTAAGTACTCTTACTCAGTGGACATTTACAGTGTCTGTATGTAGAGTTCCCACCTCTGACATGGTGCCAGGTCTCTAAAAACTAATCATGAGGAATATTTAGAATGCTTTCACAGAGTAACCCATTAGATCTGGAGAACATTGATATGGTTGAGCTGCATGTCAGGAAATTTGGTCCCTGCTCCTGCAGGAGGCACCATAACATTGAATCCCTTTCTCATTACGTTATAAAAATATCAGACACTCTAAGAATTCTGAGGTAAGATCAAAAGTTTGATAGAGGGTTGCCACATGGCTACAACCTGTTCCTACCCAAATCAGTGCACTGAATGCCCCACTCTGCCAACATCTCTTCAACGTCTCTGCTTAAAGAGCAAAACTGTTAAAAGAAAAAGCATAGTCCATACATATGTCATGTGGACATTATGGAGTTTACTTGTTTCCAACATTTTTATCTGAAAACTGGCAAGGGGACTGGGACAGGCAGGCACACATTGCTACAATTTCCTTCAGGGGATTTAGCAGTTGGCACACTTGCTGGCACAAGCTGAAGGCTTCCCAACTGGCACCTCACCAGGCAGAACCCAGACATGTTTTGGGCCCCCTCTTTTGGGACAGTTTGGAGGGGATGACCCTGTCCTGCATTCAGCCATTTATTCCAGCTCATTTTACATACTGAAATGGACTCAGTGAAAGAAGCCAAACTAGCACAGCTGACAAATACAGCTCAAGGATTTGTGATACCTGCCGCCAACATACTCCTTTATCATTTGGCAATTGTAGGTTGGTCTCAAGCATAGTATGCACTATGTCCTTGGGAAGAACCACTGGAGCAGCCTGGTGCTGGTGCTCCGGGATGACCCAGAGCATCCTGTCCTTCCTCCCTACGCATGAGCCCCACAGTGGGTGATGTCATGGCACAAGGCTGCTGCTGAGCAAGAGGGGCTGCACCCCTCGACTCCAGTTGTCCCATCATGGGAGCCACCCAGCTCCCATGCTGCAAAGAGGACAAGCTAGAACAAACCTACAAAACATACTGATGCAGAGTTTAAAAATACAGCTTTAAAAAGTCTACACAAAGTGCACGATGGACTGACTGCCTGGACAGGTTCTGTAAACCTCTTCCTATTATTTTTCCTCTCTACTGGCGCTGGCTTATTTCCTCATGTGCAGTTGTTGAGGAGGCGGCACGAGGCTCGAGTGGTACAGCAGTTGCCATGGAGAGAAGCTGGGCTGTGCACATTATTTATTTAATTTGTTTCTGAATGGCAGCATGCTGCAGTATGTAAAACCCGCGTGACTCACAGGCACGTTGGCTGTTGCGAACCTGGGGCTGCGTTTCCGTGTAACCTCTTTCAAAAAGCACAGTAAAAAGCCGAACCTCATTTGCAGCTGATTCTGCTTCTTTGGGGAACTGAATTTCCCTGGGGATTCATGGCTGAAATGTCCACTGAAGCAGAATTAACTGCCACCTCAATTAATTCACATTTTTTTTACCTGATACAAAGATACCTTGGTGTCAGTGCTTTAAACATGCAATTTCAATGAGACTTTCAGGGTCTTTTCAGCCTTGTTTTATTTGTTTGTATAGCAATGAGAATCAAGTATAATTCTTCCTGACCCCAAAGAAAAGACAGAATTTGCAGAGGAAAATTTACAGTTAATTAACAGAAGATTGTGCTGGAATTTATCCTTCAGCATTGAAGAAAATCTTGTCATGTTGAAGAGACACCAGAAAAACATGTACAAATACATGAAGGTCACTTTCTCCTTCAACTCACTAACTCTAATGACACCAAAGCAGTGTGCAATAATCTGGTGTTCTGTGCAACCCCTTCTGCCTGTGAAAACAGGCAAGTAAAACAGCAAGAGAAGCTCTATGGGCCAAGCACTATGTCTTTTTGTCTATGTCTTTATATCTGTCCTTGTTTTCCACCCATTATACATTGCCAAGTTGCTTTGACAGTCCTAGCTATCTTTTAATTGGTTTGGTAGGTATTACATGGTTCAGTCATATGCAATGATGAATAACTAAGCTAGCTCATATCTGTATTTAAATTTAAATCTACGGAGCAATATTAAATTTTGTCGTTCTCTACAAGATGAAATGGAGGTATAATCAAAGAATAAAATATTAGAAAAGAATCTTATTTGTTATAAAGGGATGGAAATTAATAGATTGGCTCTGATAGGTGATTTTGTCCTATTGGAACTATTTAATGATCCACACACCTGCACTGTATTATTGAATTAATTTCAAAGTAATGCATTTCATTAGCATAATGTCAAAGAAGTATAATCAGGCCTTCATTGTTATGAGATCCATACCTAGGGAAGCCAAGTGGCCTGTTGCCCTTGCATGGGAAAGTAGACCAATATTTCAGCACTAGAGATTTCTGCCCCTATTCTGAACAGTTAGCATAGCAGGTTCCAGAAATTTCCACAGCAATCTTACAAGACAGAAGCAAACATTTATCAGAGAAAAGTCTTTAAAAAGTCAGTCAACAAAATGACAGTCATAATGATACTGGAGACTGTAAAAGGAAAGAAACCCACTTAATGCATATGGAAGGGGGGCTGGAACTAGATGATCTTTAAGATCCCTTACATTGTCCACCTAAGCCATTCGATGATTCTATGACCTGGATTTCAGAAATTAGGTACAAGATTGAAGCAAACTTAAATATAGACATGAGTAGAATCAGCTGCTAAGAAAGATCCAGAAATTATCCAGAGTCGTCTGCCCTACACCGGTAACTTCTTGCTTGGTCAGAAAATACACTGCATGGTAATGTGATAGTGTTTTTTAAAAGTTAATTCTAGAGAACTAGACCTCTCAGTTTTTCCTGAGCTCCACCACAATGTAAAAATCACAGACCATGCAGGTGAATTCCGTTTGAATTTCCAATAGCGTGTGATCTTTTAGACAGACAACACACATAGACAGCGTGAGGAGCAGCCCAACAAACACCAGCATGACCACTGATGTGCAGCAGGCAGGAATCCTAATCTCCATCAGCCAGAGGCTGGCTGACAGCATCCCACACTTCTTCTCCACAACCCCCTGACCCTTGAAGTGTGGGGAATCTGTCCCTTCACTTAGTGACACAGAGGATATTGACAGTAAAAATCACCACTCCATGAAACAGTCCTACCTTCAGTTTTCATTATTTGCTTTAACCTTCCAGAAATAGAGCCTAACATTTGATTTCTCTAGGCTATGCTTACAGAGCCCAGCAGTGTGCAACCAGCTGCAAAACACAGTTAACTGGCTGAAATTGCAGAGAGGAGGTCTCTGGGCTCTCGCTGGACAAGTTGCTACTGCAGGTGATATGTCAGCTTAAAAGAACATCAGTAGACGAGAGCAGACTTAAAAAAATATTCATTGTTCTTTCCCCTGATATTACAGTGGTACCCAAGTGGGCCTTCAGAAGTGAGCTGTCTTGCTGAAGGCTGTGCTTTTACAGACTAGTGACTTGAAAATGGTTAAATGCATTCAGGAAAGGAATAGGACTGAAAAATGCAATTCACTCCAACTTATTCCCCAGGCAGAACACTAGCATCAGTCATTAGGGAAAACAGGGTTTACTTCTTTGAGGATGACAGACAGAAAAAAAATTCCCAAACTCCAACTTCTATTTATTTGCCAAACAAATCCAAGTGAGTTCTTTGAAAGGGTGACCAAGGAAATAGATGATAGAAAGGTGATGAAAGCAATCTGTATGTGTTTCACCCAGGCATTTGATAAGCTGTCACATAAGAAATTGGTGGAGAAATGAGAAGACAAGAACAAATACTGTATTGACATCATTGACTAAAAACTGGCTGTCAGCTCAAACCAGGCAGTGCTAAATGTTTAAGGTAACTAGTTAAAAGGTGGAGAGGTCATCGTGTCCCCAAATCAGGGGCTCATCCTTAGATTCTTCTACAACATTTTACATGTGATTTCTTAGGAATTATTTCAAACAAATAAAAAAATAGATGAAGCAAAACCTTAGAAAGGAGGACTGTAGCTTCTGTGATTTCTATTAAATTAAGAATGATCTCTAGATTCCACTCGTATTTTTCTCTTCATATTTCTATTTAATAGCCTTCTTCTAGGAGTAATATCCCTTTAAAGATTATATAAAGATACCAGAAAAAGTGAAAAAGCTATCTTTTGAATTCAGCAGAAATCAAAAACAGGTTATAGAAAATTATTTTTATTATTTAGGATCAGGACCTTGCTGTACATGCTGCACAAACCAGGAGGACATACAGTGAGCTGTTTTACTGAAAAAAATATAAGCTCCACACATTCATTTTAAGAAAACACACAAAAAGATTTCACTCCTGCTCCCTACTGAAAGACCTTCTAAGCTAAATTCCAAACAGTGGGAAACCTCTAACATGTCTGGAGAGCCAGCTGAAATCTTTAGAGTTCAGCGCAGCGTGAAGCCAAATAGAAAAAAGTCAGGACAAACTTAGGATTTGTTCCAACTTGAAAGAGAAAGATATTAAATGAAGAAGCATGAGAATCTGCTGAGATTCCAATTAAAGGACAAGTTTTTACAAAATCTCTTTCACTTCCTTCCCTTTTGTATGAGCCCTTATGTAACTGTGGAACTGCAGCATTTCAGTGTTTAAGAGATATTCATAATCCAGAATCAGATCTTGTATGACCTGTCAGTTTTTTAATAACATATCTTCAGTTTTATGTTCAGGCTTCAAGAAAATTGGAAATCTGAAAAGATTAAAGCAATTTTGACAGTCTAATGCAAAGAAGTGCACTTGCTCAAAACAAATATCTTCACTTTTTTTCCTATCTTACTATTAATAATACATGTATAAAGCATAATAAAAACTACAAAACAGCAACATGTCACACTTCCATCTCTATTGCAGTGTTCAAAGTAGCTGATTGCTCATGAATAACAGCTTCAAAAGCTGCGTGAGGATACACTTCCCACTACCTCAGCAACATAAAGAGCTTTAATCTCATCTCAAGGTGACACGTTTACAGAAGTATTACTTAAACATAAAAATCTGATCAATATCCTAAAAGATCCACATACAATGTAATCTGTCAGTTTATGTTCTATACAACTGAAAAGATGGTAAATATGAAAGATGTATTTCATGTTGATGCCACAGAAAATTCCAAACTTGGTGTAGCTCAATGCACAAAAGTTATTAGACTATGGAAGCACAATTGCTTTTCTTCCCTTACTTTTTTCTCCACTAAACATGAGGAATGATTCTCTATCAGGGTCACGTGGAGTTACTGCAATTTAAGCCAACATTATCTGCAACAACACAAATGCTATTTCCGTCTAAAATCAGAGGCATCACAGTGTTAAATCTCCCATAGTACAATTGGCATAACAGTGATAACTCCATAGTAAAATTGGCATTGGTGGCAGGTAGTGGTCCTGATTATATTCCTCTACTACCATCATTGAGCTTGCCTTTTCTGACCATTAGTGAGGACAAAGCTCCTTCCCATGACCACGCAGTGCCCTCACCGTCAATTCATGACAGTGCTGACTACTGGCCAAGCTGTGCATACACGCTGCCATAAATTCCCTCCACTCACTGTAGTTACACTGACCTACATTCAGTGCAGAACTTCTCCAGGAAAACAGCACCTTCTGTCATCCCTCAGCTGTGACAGTGTTTCTCAGTAGGAACAATATCAACAGTGAAGAAAGAACAACTGTAATATTTGAAAAATCAAGATTTTACCCTTATACCAGAAACAAAGTAGGAAGAAGATTGTTGGCCTGATCTTTCTGTGAGTGCAAATGATATTTTAAGATAAGAATATCAAAATGTACAAACAAGTAACTTGTACGTAATTCTAAATGTAATCAAATAATAGGAAACAGATCTGAGCTGTTTAGCTTGCTTTCTGGTGCAGAAAGCTGGATGGAGCTGACCAAATGAGCATGGGGATTTGGCTCAAATTATTAAAAAAGTGCTTTCAGAGAAATAAATCTTTTAGTTTTTCATTTTTGTGTTTAACTTTCCTTTACAAAGTGCACTCAGATTTATGCGGTTAATTAAAAGCTTCATCAAAGTCAATTAAAAGTAACAATGGAAAATAAAGCCTAGGTAAATACCAGATCTGATGAGAAACTTTGAGGTACACTTACTGTAAATAACGTGCATCAGTTTTACAAAAAGGTGGCTGAATCATTTTAGTCCCTTTAAAATCTTTCTCTCTTTTTCTTATTATTTTAATTAAGTCATTCCATCCTTATATTCTGTGTTTATATATATTTTAGGGTGATCCCAGCTAGACTATCAACTACTGATATTTGAATATATGAATGAATATAAATCTTTCTCCAAAACACAGCAAAGCTTTAGGAACAGGATTACATTGGCTTGAACGCATAATGGCAAGTGCTTGTAACGTGACTTAAAATTTCCAGAAGCTTCTCTAATCCCATACTACTTGAAAAGCTCCACATTTCTAGGTGAATGCATACAAGCATACTTTTTTTTTTAAATGCAGATAACAATGTTTTTATACATTCTGTATGAAAGATACTATCCTACAGGAGTGAAATTTGCTGTGAGCAAGTTTCCAATTTGATGAGAAAAGGAAAAATTGTTCCTCAAAACAGCACAGGTAACCACAAGACAAAACTGTTACTCTTGAATATTTCTCAGAGCAACAGATCTTACCCTTGTGTGCATATATTTATATTTCTTTGATGTTTTTCACTACAATATCTCAATGCTAATACACCACCTACTTTGTTTGCGCTAAGAGATAGGTGGTCATTCCAGGACAAGGACCCAAATCTAACTTTATCCTTTTTATAATGCAAATTTCAAATATCTCAGGTGTTTCCAAAATTGTTTTGAGTATTGTTCTTGGAATCCAGACCAAAACATAACTCCCTCACCTCCTATCAAATTCTATATACATGATGAGAGTAATTGTAGTGAAGTTTTCTTGTAAATTTAACAGAATTGTATAGATCAAGTTTTAAACTACAGTTATTCATACTTAACATGCTTCCTTTATACTCTGCTTTGCTGTTGTTCTCACCGGTTCCTCAGTAATTTGAGTGCATTTGTTGAACAAATGAACTTAGTAATTCAGTGAGTCTCATTTAAAACCCAGAAACTTGGACAGGAGTATTTTCAGTGATTTCAGCATTCTTGGGATCAGGCCTGTAGAGATTTAGCTGCATAACACTTCCTCTAGAAATTATCTCTTATCAGTCCATCTGGAGCTGTACTCAAACACAGAATAAGAAAATATCTGTTTCGGAAATATCGAATTCCAAAGATACTTTGAGTTGAAGTGGAAACAGCTGCATATCCAGAAACATCTTAATGTACTCACAAAATATTAATCATGGACTGAAACATACTGTTTTCAGTGAGAACAACCTAAATACAACACATTAATATTCACGAATGTCACATGTATTATTAGCATCATTAAACCTATTCACATATCCAAAACCATGGCTATGGATAGGTAGACTACATATCATTGTTGTGGATGGAAAACCAGCAGGACTGCAGAGTTTGCAGTGCTGTGATCAGTAACAAAAAATCTCCGGTAACTGCATAACAGTGGCAATTTCAGGGATTAAAACTAGGGTCGGTACTTTTTAACATCTTCATTAATGCCTCGATAACAGGACAGAGTCCAACATCAGAAATAGTATCAGGTTAAGGGAAAAGGTCAACCTGCTGGAGATTATGATAGCTAGTCATAAGAATCCAGGCAGGATAGAGAAATAGTATGATAATAAACATGACATTCAAGACCAATGCCAAGTAGCGCACCTTGAAATAAACTTGCTCCACAGCTAAGACTGGTGGCCAGCTGCTACAAGGTTTCACAGAAAAGGAATTGGAGTTTCTGGTGGACACTAAATTGAATGGGATTGAACAGTGCACCTCTGAGGGATATCAAACATTGAAGCAGGTGTTCTAGAAAGGCTAGAGAAGTCTCCACCCTTGGAGAAATTCAGAATTTTCCTCTGTAAGGCCTCGAGCAACCACTCAAGGTTGGCCTGGAGGTTGGCTCCTCGAGTAGGAGCTTGACTTGCTGGGGCCTGAACAATAAGCCCCAATCAAAGTTGACCTAGAGATGAACCTCACAACCTCACAGTATATCTGATATGTATAGTATTAATTGCACATATAATATGCCATTTATCCATATTTTGTCATGTCAGTATGAATATGTGTATTTTGGTGTTTATCTACAGAAGCTCTTTTATAATGCTAACCTGCGCAGTAATAACGGTCAAATGATCTCTCTTTATTTGGCACAAGGGATCTTGGCTGCAATGTCTGACCTGTGATGTTTGTTAACCAATTAAGCATGTTGCAAGGGGCCTGGGCAGACAGTCTTGCCACAAGGCCTATGGTCTATTAAAAATAATAGCAGGAATCCCTTGGTTCCTCCTTGAACCCTGGCCAGGTTTTGGGGGGAAAATCAATAGGAGAAAGATGCTTAACCACTACACCAGATGTTTCCACACATTAAATTACGAAAGTTGTTTATTCAACTGTATAAAAGCAGGACCCTCTTACAGCGACTTTGGAGACCTTTCCTACAAGTGGATGTACTGTGTAGGACTTCCCAGTTGCCAGGACAGGTTCTCCAGACCCTTGCTGCAACTGTGGCTCCCCAGCGACTGTGGATCTGGATGACGGTAAAGTATTAGGGCAATTGGTGATGTATCTTTCTTAATCGCTATCACTAACCTCATGTAGCGATGATTACGTGTATAACCTTGCTTATTTTCTTGACATTTAAGCTTATCTTTTGATTATATGCACTGCTTTATTTTTGAATAGTTTTGAAATAGACAATAAAACAAGCCTATCCCTTTTGTTGGTGTCCATGTACTTTCTGTTGACCCCATCCATTGGCAAAACAGAGCTGGATGAGATGCTCTAGAGAGGTCTGAGGCAATTTTGTGATTCTACATTTTAACAACCTACTCACAAATATATGGAACACAACACATTAATACTGAAATTACAAAGGTACTGTTGTATACTACGCCAATCTCTTTCCATCCTTTATGATGGAATAGAGTTGTGCATGAGTATTCTTGGCTAGCTTGATGTCCACTTCAGTTTTCATTTTAGCAAAATAAGATATTTCCCATTTGCCAAAAGACATTTGTCACTCTTAAAGCAAGAAATAATTTTGGAAGTCTGACACTGTCACAATGAAAGTACAGCATTTTTATAAGCTAGATATTTTTTAGCTAACAAGATACTTGCTACTGTCTGTTTTATATGATTTAGTGACTACCCTCTGCATACAGATAGTGCATCATTTGTACCATATGCTCTTTGCTCAGTATGTTTAATAAATAGATTGCCTTCTGTTCATTTGATAACACAAATTCGCTTGGCTTATAAAAATTACATAGTATACTCCAAAAAAAAAAAAAATGCTGGAAGGATTGGATTGAGTCTATAAGAAATAGCATTTTTTTACAGTATCATGCAATTAAAGGACATCTCTGTGTGTATGGTTAGTTACCTAGAACATAAATGTCTAATGTACTAGTTTCTCTGCTAACTGACCTCTTTTCCAGCATACCTCTCCATGAAACTCTACTTATCTTGTTTTCCTTGGAATTGCTTTTTAGCACCCCATGGATTTTTATTACTTGCAGACTAAATTTGTGGCTGCACTTTACTTAACCTGAAGTTTTGAAGAGAAAGTAGAGACTCTACTGTGTGGTAGCTTGGAGGCAGCAAAGTTCTTTGCTGTGCAGACATAATGTGTACTTGTGTTCTTGTCACGGCATCTGTATAAATATCAAGCTTGTTCTCTGCTGCATGTTGACAATTTTCTGGCTCTGCATGGTTATTCCTCTTGTCTGACACAATGTTCTAGGTGTCATCTTTCTCATGCTTCCTATGGTTTCTCTTTACTTAGTCTCCTTTTGTTTTTCTGTCTAGCAACATAAAGCAGCAAATGAATGTTAACTACGTTAACACTACAAATGTGACTTCATACTGTATTCATTTTTGTTTATAGTAGCTGTTGTTTTTAATCTTCACTCATTCTAATTATCCTTTGCACAAGAAAAATGTATTTAATTAAAAAAGACTGATTCTTGAAACTTTCTAGAAACAGATGATTCTTTAACACTGATATCTACCAGTCCAGTACTGACAAAAGTTAACTTTCCCACCATCCAGCAATTTTATTTCCGACATTAACTATTTTGAAATAAATGAAAATAAATACCAGTTTTCCCATTAAGTAATAGGATTGAAAGAAGTCGTTCTCCATGAAGATTTTCCTTCACTGAACTCTAAACTTTGGATCAGTTTTTCTTTAATAAAACTCTGTGATAAAAAGCCAGATAAAGTGAGATTTAATTCAGCTGCAATGCTGTTTCCCCATGGTTCTAAGGAATTACTGTGTCTCCACTGAGAAACGAAGTACCAACAGAGATTAAATTTCACATAGCCATGTTGTTAACCATCCTTCAATAGTCTTACCTATTTCAATTGGATTTTGAAGGGGCAACAGCAACAGATTGTTGGCTCCAGATATTTTAAATAGGATTTAATTCACTGCACAGATTTTCCAAATCGATGAAACATTAGGGCTAGTTTATTTGCAATACAGAGTTCTGAATTTTTCTCTTTCCAGAGTTCACTTTTTGCTACACTAGTCATTCAAAAACATCTCATTCACCTGCTGATGGTACATAAGGCAACACAATTTAATAGAGATCTCATAGCTTTTCCCTCTGAGGACATGTCCAAATTCTGAGGTACATAAAGACTCCAAAGACAAAAATAACTGAACACATTTGAACATTCAGTTTCTATGGAGACAAATAAAAGTAAAATGTCTAATGTGAGCTCTTATTCACCCTGATATCTTACAGATTAGAAATACTTCACTAAGTCTTAGGGACAGGTATTATTCCACAAATAAATATATAAATAAATAAATAAACAAATAGAAGAACCACCCCAAATCCCCATTCCTGCGTTTCTAATATGCACTTGTGTATTCTAGTTATGTGAGAATTACTGCTGGCAGTCAGTTCCTGTTCTTCCATTCCCACCCCACATTATAGCCTTATTGATATACTTGAGGTATGGTTTGTGTCATTTTCAATAGCAAAATCTTTTTGTTGAAACATGAGAGAATCCAAAGCTCAGGACTTTGAGGCTTCTAGCTTTCATTCCAAGGGGTTAGAGAATAATAGCTGCAGAGTTAACTGCTACAGATACCTGATGCTGCTAGGTCAAAGTAATGAATGATACATGAACTGTCTGACCTTTTAAGCCAGGATCAGCAAAAAAAAAAGGCATGAAAAGCACAGCATCATGATTTGAGCTGAAGAAGTGTTTGTGAGTCTTCTCTGAGGCAGCTGGATACAGAGCCCACTTTTAAAAAGTGCGTTTTAAGTGGCACTCTACTCAGTCCTAAAGATCATATTTGAAGAGGTGCTGTTCACAATTATCATCAGCTTTAATGGTGTTTTCTGAGCCCTGTGCTTCTGCGAGGCTTATTAGTTAGACTAACGTCTCAGTCAACTCTTCCTTCACACAACCTGCAGGTAAAACACAACATGAGATTGCCAGCACTGAGGGTCTCTAAAAGCTTTCTGCAAAAAGATAGGCTCTGATGATTCCGTGTAAGCCAACTTTTATAGAAGAGTCACACAAGTTGTCATTAGCACAGTATTGGGCTACATCTCAGTTCTCAGCAGAGCTTTATTATCTCCATACTGTAACACAGTAATTATGGCTACACAGTTATTGGGCTGCAATTTTTTCATGAATGATCAGCTCTGAGCCTGAGCAGAATGAATTTGAATTCATGCATGTCTAAAAATCCAGACATACAGAAGAAATACAAAACAGTGCAATAGTCTGTCTCAGCCACCTCAAGCTGACTTAAATTACTTGATTTCCATACTGCCAAGCTGAGTAATTCGTCCATGGATCTGCCCAATGTGTTGTGTGGGAAAGGATCATGTATCTCGTCAGCTAAAATGTACACTGCACAAAGATCACAAAAAGCATGAGATAGCAGGGTAAGGCCAGGTACGATGTTCACTGGACAGAAGTCTGCTGCCCAGTCCCAGTCTGTAAATAGCATAGATGCATACCCATGGCGCTGTGCTATGAAGAGTTAGGACTCAAGTAAATACTAATTTAGGGGTATCTGCACTTCATATTCCACATCATTATTGATGTTAATACTCTACAAGTGCACTCTCACTAATGATTCTTGTAGTCTTATTTATATGTCTTATTTGTACTTCTAACATTGAATAATAAGAGGATCTGGCTTGTGTAACCAGGTGGTCTATTTGTCTGGCAGCTGGCAGTTTCCTGCTAACTCAAGGAATTCAGGGGCTGATCTAAATGAGAAACAGAATTCACAGATAATTTGTGAAAGTCATAAAATGAGGAAAGGAGAGAAGAGCAAGTTAGCATCACCACTGAGGTGGAACTCTGAGCTCACTGACACTGAAGCCCAGTGCCCAGCTGGCACACAGGTATTAGTCAATGCTCATTCAGCTCTGGGTTAGCGATGGCATTGTTTCTGTACGGGCTGCTATGCGGGGCAATAAAGGGGAGAGTGGGATGAAAATCCAGACAGAGAACACAAATTCATAGGAAATTAGACTTCAGTATTTATATTTGTCTACGTAGAAACTTGTTTTGTGCAGGTCCTTTTGTTCATCAATCATCTGACTAATTAGACTTGCCTGTACACCTACTACATTACGAATTCTCACAAAGAGTAGTTGAAAGAAAAATCATTTTACTTATCAATCATAAAAAGACCCAAAGGAGATGTATGTTACTTGACTAGAATTCTACCAAGATACCAACATGATTTAAAGTCCTTTAGAAACCTTGCTCAACTTTTCTTGACACTTATTTGACTCAACGGGAGAAAGATCCAACTGCCTAAATGAATTCTAGCAAAGTCTCAAGTCCATATATAGTCAATGTGGAGAAAAAGTACTTCTAGCATGCCATTCCTCTAATCCTAAAACAGACATCTTAAATAGGTCAGATGAATCATATCCTGAAAGTACTTGCTTTTCTCCATGTAACCTAAAGTGAGGCTGGTGTAACTACATTTAACATAGGCACCTACTTAGGTAAAATGAATATCACCTTTGAAATTCAAACGTAGAGCTAGATATTTAATGCATAACTAAACCATGTAAAAGTCCCATAGTGAAATTCTTTAACAAGAAAAAGTAAATCTCATTAAACCCCAACTGATAAATATTTTTTTTGCCTAGAAGTGAAGCCAACTATTAAAACAATTTTCCAAAACATTTTGTTCTGTATATGCAATACAGAAGAACAGTCCTTGAATATTTAGACTGACAGGAGATGCTTACATGCAGCAGATACACTCGTCACTAATACTTGGAACCAGAGGCCTTCCCTGTTGCCTCCTCTTCCAAACTGAGATCTTCACTGAGCCCCAAATTTGGCAACTGACAATGCAAACTTCCACCCTGGTCCATGACATACTGGCAAGCATAACTCATTGCTCTGGTCTTGACCAGTCCTTTGCACTTCTTGCACCTTAAGCTCACTGGTTTTAACCCAGGTAAGTTTGCCAAATCCATTCTGCCCCAAGCTAACAAGCTGAACATTCCTCACCCCAAGCCCCTCTAGGATGTGACTCACTCGCAGACATCCAGGTCAGCAGGTGCTCAGAGCAGGCCCAGCTTCCCACGTTGCAATATGACTCAAATCTTGCAGGCCAGAGCATGAAAGGAGGGAAGGTCACTGCCACCCCTCACACCTACACAAGTGTGGGTTGTAGTGGGGCTCACACGCAGATCTGCAAAGTCAGAAGTGACAGAAATCCAACACCCACAGCACTGCTGCAGGCCGTACTTCTCCAGTGCCTAACATATTGAAATCAGCCTCCAGCAGTCAACTACTTGCTCCAAGATAGATCCTCTGGATTGCCCCAGCTATGCTCATGCTCGCTCCCATGCCAAGGTATGGTAATTATAATTTGCAAACTTAGAAAGTAATTTTTAGGGATTTTGCATTTTATATCAGTGCTTGAGAATAATAACTGTTGCCCTAACAGTCTGGAAGGAAGTTGTACCAAGGCCAGTCAGGAGCCTTTGCAGATTCATAAAACTTCTATTTTTCATACTTTAAAAAAAGGTTTTAAATATATGTGCTATCATGAAAGCATTTTCAGATGGTAGTAGTTTATATTTATATCTTGTCCAAGCATACACAAAACCTTATCTAGCATTCTTTGCATATCCAGCACTGATGAAAAAATAGATTTGACTTCAGCCACATAGCTATAAAAAATACCTAAAAGCTTTTAGTATATCCCTATTTCAAGAAAAAATGATTTGCTGTATTATGGAAATTGAGTAAGATTTTGTTATCCATTTGAGAATGTTCCTGTTCATAAAATATACTTTCTTCTGAACAAACAAATAAGATGCCTTTAAAGACATAAATAAGATTAAAACATACACTTCATCATCTCCATAGTTCTTTTTGCAGAAATACTTCCTATTGCATGCTGTTGGAGTTTAGAAATGGTCATGCAAACTGTATGCAATGTATTAAAGACTAAAATATAGAATAAGAGGTCAAGAAAGCACAGACAAGCTATGACCTTAATTAGTAAAATAATAATACACTTTCTGTGATGTTTTAGAGTTTATGAGAAGTGAAGAAAGTAACACCTATTAAAAGCACAAAATTCACTAATATCTTTAGAAAGCTGTGACAATCAACAAACACAGTCTTAATTCACCTTGGCAGAAGTGCAGATCCTGACACAGGAGTTCTGCTAATTTCTTAAATGGAAGAATAACCCAGTTTCATTTAAGAGAATTAAATTTATTCCTCATCTTGAATGATATCAGTGGATAATTGAGAAAAATCAGACAATACACAAGAAAAGTTGTTTACAAGACAGTACAGGAAGTGCTTTAAAGCTTTTAAGTTAAAAAAAATCAGGTTATTCTGAGCTAGATCCTCAATCCTTTTTTGAGCTAGATTCTTTTCTTTCTCCAGGAAGCTTCACAGGGGAATAAATAGGTTTATCTTCCTGGTTCACATGCAAGAGAAATAGCTGAGAATTTCTGAGTCGCTGTAAAGTGTCATAGCTCAATTCAATTCAACAATGTTTACCGAAGGAAGAACTGCCCCTCAATTTTGTGTGGGCCTAAAGGAAGAAAATTCATCTATCTGGTGGCCACAGGAGAAATGATTGCAATTGTCAGAATGAGAGGACATGTCAGCCCGAGTACAGGCTGTTGCTCAGGAACATCAGTGCAGACTGTTCATGTTTGTAAATGAAATGGGCAAGGGACATCACGCTGGCCCTGAGACAGGCTGACACAACATCACTGCTCTTGCTTGTATTGTACTGCTGAAATCACCTCACCTCTGTCTTCAACTTCCACAGATAAGATGCCTGCAACAAAATTGCCTTTTGGGAAAGATGCCTGTTGTACTCCGACTATTAAAATGTGCTCAGGCACCCGCTCAAGGAGTGGGCTAGCACGGTAACTATCTGTATGGCTACATGGCATTGGGAAGACTGGGACCCTGGCACACCGCAGGGGCAATCACAGCTACTGAACAGCATGATTCGCTCAGTGAGTATATGTGGGATTCAGATCAGACATGCACAAAAGGGGTGACCCAGTGCTACACTAGGAGAGATCGGATAATTGTACCTACAAGGAGGAAAGAGAGGTTTGATCCAGGAGGTGAGAGATGAGAAACAGTTTTTATTACTAATTCTTCATATTGGTGCACGAAGACAGATCCTAGCGATGATGCACAAAATGCTTGATGATACACTGCACAGCTCTTGCATCAGTGGCATCCACTCAGTTACCCAAGGAATGTATTTATTTTGGGATTTCTTTGAAGTGAAGGCAACACAACTGAAACAATGAGAAAAATTATCAAGGCAAATGGAAGATGGAGAGTTTAAAGATGATAAAAGCTTTGTTTAATGAGGTTATTCCACATTATAAGATGACTGAAAAATAGTACACTTTAAGGGGAAAATGCTTCCTAGATCTTTATCTTAAACATGGTAGTGAATGCATCTCCATATTCATTAAAAATTGCTTTCTTCTCATAATATTGATCTATTTTATTTGTATCACACGCTTAATAAATACAGGCAAAATATGTTTTGCTTGGCTTGTTTCTGGTCTCTTGCAGATTATCCTCTGTTTATTTAGCAACTACATAATTTCATAAAATAATGTCATGGGGAAAATATGAGTTCCAAATTCCATTTTCTGATATTGAGACAAATATAGCACTTTCTTATTGAATAAGAAATGAACAGCTAATGTGTATCTTGCATGGTGATGAAAGTGTATTACAAGAATGTAGTTAATTCTCTGCAGGGAAAAAAAAATGTTTGGTTGGATCCAGTGAGAATGTTCTGCAAGGCAATATGAAATTAAGATTTTGTTAAAACTCATGAGGGTTTGGGCTATGCTTCTGAAGCTTATTTTAATATTGATTATTTTTGAGTACATCTTAACTTGCAACAAAAATGATGTAAAGGAGATAAGAGGCAGGCAGAGTATTAATTGCAATGTTCAGAATAAAAACGTATTTTTAGACTGATTTGCTTTTTTCTGTAGCTACACGTGTTTAAACCATTGGTAATGGAGATATAGATCAGATTCAAGGTTGATATCTTCCTAATTACATTGCAATTGGAAAATTGGTATATTATTTCAGGATTTCCTCCTGGGGATTACTGCACAACACTGTTTTTAAAACAAAACAAAAACCTGATGCTGGCTGAAGTATAAATGTTGATCTGTTAGAATAAGATGTCATAAAAACTGTAGCTGAAGTGCTTATAGAAAAAAATTGTGAGCTACTGTTTCCATAGCAACAACATATTTTAGCTAACACAGCTACTTTCCATTCTAGGGACTTCATTGTCATTGCAGTTTACAAAATACAAAAGTAATTCTTCTGTGACTCTGACATGGTAAACAGACAAAACATTGGAAACCTGTTGAGGAAGGCATAGCTTTAATTTCAGATGGTCTCTAATAAAAGGCTTCTTTCTCTTCTCACCGGCATTTCATAGCATTCTCTACTATCCTCATACCATCATGCAGTAACTGAGTTCTCCTTATGGTGCAGGATATCCAGTGAAAGGCACCTGACACTGGCCTGCCTCTAGGCTACTCTGATTCTTTCTAGAATGAGCAGAAGCCTCTTGGCTGACAGATTCTCACTTTCTCTCCTTCCTCCTCTCAGTTACCAGAATAAGATTCACTTCAATGCATGGAGTCAGCACAACATATCTGGGGCACCTGTTAAGCCTTGCATCGAGCCTACACACAGTTACTAATTTAACATGCTGCTGACACACTCCCATAGCCGCAAGTCTTTTGCTTTCCCAATGGTTCTGCAAATCTTGCTATTAATCTGAATAAGATGTTTTTTTTTTCAAAAAGTGATTTTTTAAAAACATCTAGCTCTACAGTTTTCAATTAAATAACTTAAGAGAGATAACAGAACTTCCATTAAGGGTACCCTGAAATTTCACACTCGAGTAGCTGTAGTTTAAATGGAAAGATTAGAGGAGAACCATCAGGTTGTATCTACTGGAAGTTTAGCATTGACAGCCTGCAATCCTTTCCTTGCAAAGAAAAATGTCTCACAGTATTTTCTCAGTAAGGCTGGAAGAATTCCTTCTGGAGGATAGGTCTAATCAATGTTAGCAAGTGAATCACCACCTGTCCACGTGTAACTGATGCTTTTGAAAGCAAGCTGTACTGGCCACTGTATTTGATAGACTCTGTAATGAAGTGTGGGCTTCTATCTCTTAAGTTCTCCTGTTTTGAGACCCTTATGGGGGCCATAATGTGCTTCCCTCTTCAAATACACCCTAGCCCTCTTTCTCAACAATTATATGGAAGCTAAAAGCACTAAGTGGTTAATTTCACAGCTGAGAATTAGTTCTGCATGATAACAGAATGCAGATAACTTATCTGACTTTGGAGGTATTTTTCCGTTTTGATGAGTTGAGCAGTGCACTAAAGACAGGAGCTCATACAGGCATTTGGAAAAGCAGCTGTGGTGCTGGAGTACAGTGTCCTGTCCTGAGGGTAGGGAGCATGAAAATTGGACAGCAGCAATTCAGGGCTCAATATGGGAGATGCAATAAATGCCACTCATGAACTTCACCTAAAAAACCACAAAAAGTAGCCATGGCAGCTACGTGTTGGTGTTCTTTTGTTTGTTTGTTTTGTATTTTTTTTATTTTTTATTTTTTAACTACGACACAGTATGTGCCTTTTCCCAGACAAAGGTGCTATGACACAGAGGAATAATCCTCTACTTGTTTCCACATCCATCTAAATGAATGTACGGAACTGCCTATTAAATCATTAATTCAAGTAAGAGCATATGATCTAGCACTTTGATGAAGCAGTTTGGCTGATATAAAATAAATAAAAAGCAGTACGTCTGCCACAGTAATTATTACAACAGCATTTTTATCCTGGAGCTGAACATACAAAATAAGTGAGCATTGGGTTATGCGACTTATATAGCCCATCAGCATTTATTGTCCTACAGTACAGATTCTGCAGTCCCCTATCACAGATTTCATGCCAGCAAGTTCATGTTCTTAAGCTGCCAGGCAGGCTGAGTGTGCTGATCAAACTAGTAAAAACAGTAAATATTCTGCTTCTGCAAAAACTGATCAAGTGATAATGACCAAAATAATGCAAAAAAGCCATCTCCACATTAACAGACACTGCTTAGTTTTGCATTAAAATCAAATGCTCATATATAAGTGACAGATCCTGATAGATAAGACTCACGCATCCAAAACTCCTGGTAATGGGAATCACAACCATGTTAAGTCAGAGGTAGAGAAGGCAATATAAAAATGCTACCTGATACAGAAAAAATGTCAAAAGTAAAATTTAAATTCAACATTATATTAATTTGGGACAGCATGTGACATTTGAGTAGCATAATTTAATAATTTCAGAAGAAAAAGTTTATAGAGTGTTATGGTTTATTCTTGTTAAAAATCTTGTAACAGAAATGAAATATCTGACTGATGATCGATGCAACACATTAAACATATGCAGATTTTGTTGTTTTGCAGCAAGTTCTCTCTTCTCCATGGCATAGCTTAGGTAATTCACAACTGAGACTTAATTATAAAAAAAAAATTTAAAAACTCAAGGTTTAAAACTATGTCAAAAATGTAATTAACAATTTAAAAAAAATATTCTGAGTTAATATTGATCTGGGTAAAATAATCTATGAGAAAGCCATTTTATTTTAAACAATCATTTTAGAACTTCAATATAGAACTATTATTTTAAAATCTACCTTGTTGCACACACTAACAACTAAAATTCATAAAGCATTGCATTGCTTAATCTCTTAATTGGTAACTGAGGACCATAATGGCTATGATTCATACTGTGTCCTGGAAAACAGATGCAAGTCATAGAAAAATATGTACTGACATGAACTGCTTTTTTTTGTAAAATACTCTTGAAATAACCTTCAGCTGCTTCAGGTTGGCCTAAACGTGGAACTAAGAAGCAGCATTGGAAAGTACATAATCACAGATAATTAGAAACATTGTCATTGCAGTTATTTCATACTTGTCTATTTTGAGCAGGTACCACCTGAAACTTTCCAAGCAGTTCAGAAACTATACACTAAACTCTTTTTAGTTTGGCTGTGTAAAAGGCTATGTTTTGTCCAGGTTATGAAAATGAGAAAATTAAAGAAGAAAGGTTTGAAGCAAGGAACACAAGAAGTCAAGCTTTAACTTGTGCTTTTCAGATTTCTGCCTCAATGTTAAGACAATTTTTTTTAATTCCTGACGGCATTATGGAGAAAACAGCCAATTGGTTTTCTCAGCAATGCGGAACGTAGTGCAAAATCAGAACAAGATGGCTTTTAATAGTAACTACAATGGAAAGCTCAATAGCTATGCACAGTACTTCACAGGTCTGTCAGAATCTATAAAAACTCCACATTTTGGCAGATTAATGTCAAATTTATGCCTTGAGCCAACATGGTTGTCCTCTTTTCAATTCACAATCTAAATTATCCTCCTTAAGGATTTGCCTTTGGCTATAATTCCAATTTAATAACTTCCTTCATATGAGTTCTTGTAGACAATAGAATTAGTCTAAAGCATCTGAATATATTTCTTTTTGGAGACTTTAACATTTCAGAGTCTCCATTTGACCTGTTTCTCTTAACGTTATGAAGTACTGAGGCTATTTAAGATGTTCTGCAGCATAATAGGTTCACAACAATTTCCAGCAGCATTGCAGGCTAAACACATAGCAAGAATAGTTGAATGACAGATTAGAAAAATCACTGCCTTAATAGACTCTTCAGGATAATGTGACAAGCCCAATATCATAATTACTGTTGCCCTAGCAGCTCTCAAATAATTATGTTTCAGTTTTCTTTCTAAAAAGAAATGTTTAATTAAAAAAAATCAAGTCATGAATTCATGTGTTTGTAAATCAGAGATACATCATTGTGTAGCTCTGCAATAACAGATAGCCAGAGTCCAAATCTCTTTTTTTTCTTCCTTTTCTCTTCAATTTATTTCCTTTTAATCCTGTTTGGTGGTAAGAAATGAAGTATATAATTACTGTGATTTATTCTGTACCCTTAACACGATGTACCCCAAAGCACATAAGAACAATAACTTATAAAATATATTAAAAAAGAATAAATTAAAAGTCCAACTAAAAATTACACTCTTAATATCAAACATGATCAAGATTTTTACAGATCTCATAAAGAAGAATGTTACAGAAATGGCTAAGAAATGAAATGTACAAGGATTGCAGTGAAAGTAATGCCTCCTATTTTATTATGTTGGCCCACGATGTCAGAGTCGGATGTTGGTGACATGGCAGTAGAGACTGAACCTTCCCACCAATATTCCATTACATTTTGTTGCCATGCAACAGATGGCAGCAGAGGGGCACTCTGACACAATGGCGTCTGACATGACAGTGTGTGTGAAGCAAAGGTGTGGCATTGAATTCCTACTTGTGGAAAAAAAATGGCACCTGCATCAATGCTTGCCAAATGTTTATGGAGATGAAACAGTGGATGCGAGCACAGTGAGACAGTGGGTGGTGCGTTTCAGCAGTGGCAACAGCAACAGTGGGTCACCTCCGCTGGTGCAGACTTTTATGAGTGCAACTCTTGTTCATGTCTGGTGAAAATGCACAGCTAACAGTGGGGACTATGTTGAAAGATAGTGTTGTGCAGCTGAGAATTTGCTCTATCAAACAGTTACTGTGCTTTCAATGAAAATAAATAGGAGGCATTACTTTCACAGCGACCTACACAGTTACCTGTATATCTAGAGCAATGGTTACTTGCACAGTTCTTGTCAAAAAAATATGAAACAGTGAAGAGCCAGAGAAATGAGTCCAAATAAACCTAAAGAGTAAAATAAGTGCACGTGGCAAAGCACCTGTGACACGTCCCTGTGAAACCCCTCCTTTTAAAGGATGTGTATATAGCTCTGAAATTACCTCATTCTCAAGAAATGTTACTACCCTTTGCACTTGCCTTTTTAACTGTATCTAAGAGAAAAATTAACAGGTGAAACTGAGGACACAGAAATCAACACTTAAGTAACAAAATGAAACCTACACTACTGTCAGGTTCCCACACAATTAAGCATCTTTGTCTGTCTTCCTATCTCTGCTAATAGGAGCCTGCAATCTGGAGCAGGACATGACACCACACTGAGCACAGCCCAGCGCAGCTCCCCAGCGCACATCCCAGCCTCAGGAAAGGTTTGCTCTGTGACCCGCATGTCTCTTTGATCCATGACCTCTAAGGGGCTGCCTCCAGAGCAACCCAGCTGGGAGCTCATCAGCTGGTTTGCACTGGGAGCCTCAAGGACCTTGGAAACAGAAAAATCTCAAAACAAATTTCAATCAATTTGAAATAATTTTTACCTTTCCCTCCCCTGTGCAAATTCACATACCAGTGAATCACTTTTCTCGTTGGTAGGCAATGCTTGCTTTCCTACCTGCATGTTCCTCTGGCAGCCTGCTGGACTATGATCAGCAGCAATATGCACTGTTAAATCCTACTCAAGACTGAAGGCAACAGAATGACAGTGCCCACACGAGCCTTCTCCTCACCATTTTCACTTGAGAATAAGTAGTCAAGGGGCAAACACATAACTGTAAGAAATTAACGGAGCTTCTTTAGTTCTATTATGAAGCCAGATAAGAGCTGTACTAGATGAAGTGCAATAGATGAAAGAAGGCTTATTTCTTCCTTGTGAACCTGTCCCTTGAAGTTTACAAAACAGAAAGCACAGAGGGAGCTCAGCTGTGAATGACTTTTTTGTTAGTTTACTGCCTCATCATACTCCATCCCCCTATGGCTTGATGGTTTTCATTTTATTTTATTTTATTAATCAAGATAATATTCAGCCTAAGCTGAAATATTTTGCTCTTTTTGAACTTGATGCAAATCAAAACTAGTTGCACTAAAGTTCAGTGGAAAGGTTAGGAAAAAAATCATTCAAGCCAGCCTTCAATTCAGTGGGCAGACATCTCCCTGGGCAAAATCAAGAAGACAGCTGGCCAAAAGTGTCTCTGAAATAATAATTTCTCCAAAATTGTTCTTTTAAGATCTGCCACCTCTAATCAAATAACACTGAACTTTGATATTCTGTTGTAGATACTCTTGGAATAAATTCTGTGCAGCGTTATTTGTTCTAAAACACCCATTCTTCATTAATATTCTGCCCAAGCTTAAGCATGCTTTAGGCAAAGGCAGAGAAAAAGGATAAACAAGCTAAGGACTTTCTGCACTTCTGACTGAATGCTACAGTAACTGAAAATAATATGGCTGAGCAGACACTTTCAGGTAAGCTTTGATTTTAGCCGCAAAGCCCCAGAACTGGTATAACGAATGAGATGTCCATTTAACTTTTAGACCTGGCAGACTTGTGAATAGGAAAGTGCACAGTTCAGTAGGCAATTAACTAACCTGTGAAATGATGCTCATTATATTTTCAAAGTGTTACTCCTGGAAATGAGCAGGTCGCCAACCAACTACCTTGATCAGATGCACCCAGGAATTAGAATGGATATTTCAGGTTCACACTCGATTAGCATTTGAGACCCTCTTTCTGTAAACACTTTCCACGCAACTGCATGTGCCAAATTCCTACCATAGCTCTAGCTATTACGCAAAGACTTGAGAACGCTAATTCTGTTTGGCTCTACCTTAGGCATACCAACAGCACTGGAGACAACATTCTTGCTTCCAGACTACTAAACGACTTTCAGAAACAAAAAAAGAAATATTTTGAAGTTGAGATCTTGCATTACATTGCCTGCAATAAAGAACTGTGAGAATAAGTAATCAGCCATAGCTTTGTCCCTGAGGTATTTAATGAAACTTCAAGCCTATTTAGATGAGTTGCAACAAAACAGAATTCATCATTAACACAATGAAAACCAAAGTCTATGAATCATACTGAAAAATTTGGATACTTCAGTTTGGGGTACTAGTAAGGATAGGAGAAGAAACTCCAGACATGTTAAAGTGGAATTAAAATACAACAGAGAGGTAGAAGGTGCTTTTTGACTGTCTACTGCAGATTCCAAACTCAGCTGATACCATATTAATATATATGTGATTCAGAATATGAATTAATGGGGTCAATTCACAGCTAATGTAAAGCAACCCAGACAATCACTATTAACTGCCCTTTCCAGAGAGTGCCTAGGTATTAAAGGTACGTTCTTAACCTGTTAAGTAAGTTAACACAAGATGTTAGGTATAGGGATGCGTATGAACTGGAGCATAACTCAGTGTAGTAATTACTACCTCAGAGCATTTGCAGTTCCAAGAGTCTGACTTTGCATGCGAATATGCAAAATTAACAGAATTGAAACACAACTTTTATTCATTTAATAACAACTATTGCTGCCTCTATCTACAAGGAGATAGAGCCATTCTCCATCTCACCTAAGGAACTAGCCTATTGCCCAGAAAAGGAACACAAGACTTCTACTCCCACAAACATACCCTGAGTGAGCAGTCTACTTACAAGGACCCTCCCCTGCAAGTCAAGGTTCCCTCAGTTCAACCTTGATGCTCACTGTTTATGCCCTTATCCAAAGACTTTAATACAAGCTACATAACTTATCCTACAAGTTAAAACTAGAGCCCCAAACTGTGTCTCTTTGCTTCCTCAATACTCATGAAAAAATGTTATACGGAAAGCAAATTATTGCTTTGGACAGGCTACTGACACAGTCTGGACAAGCTGCTGCCACCAAAATGTGTTTGAAAGCAAGCAAACAGAAGACTCGGACAATGTGGCAACAAAGGACTTAGGTTTGACCCACAGCATGGGAGATTCTGTTCCAACTGGTTGTTTTTGTGGCACATTTATCATCCAGATACATAACCCCAAAGGCCAGATCTCTCATGGGTCTGCCATGAAGGCATTGATGGGATTAAGAAAGAATGTAATTACCTGAGTAGTTTGGTAAGAACATTCAGGAAAAAGCCTTTGGTCACAGTAGATTGACAGCACCACATGTTCTGTTTAGCAGGATCATGAAAATCAGAGCAAGATTTTGTATTACATGCTTTGAAGTCTCAGCCATGTTTTCATCCTGCTCCCATGCTGGCTTTTCCTCCTTCCTCTTTGGAATAATGATCACCCCAACCTGGGTGTCCCCACAGGTATCAGCAGATTGGAGAAAGCCAGACTTCATGTGTTGCAATAATAAGCATTTCCGTGCGCCTCCTTTCTCAGCTGTTAGCCACATTCCCCCATCTAAAGCAGGAAAACCATTCATTCCTACTCAATCAGCTACATTTTGGGATCACCATTTGGATTTCTTGACACAGACAGTCACTGTAAACTGATCTGGCAGTTCAGAACTGTACTTAAATGCCTAAAATGAGGAGAGAGAAAGGAGGTGTTATGTACAAAAATAAATGACTTTGCTTCTATACACAGCATTTCCAAAATTTCTACTTGAATAGATTCTCTACAGTTCTCATAGGTTTTGAGAAAACAAAGTTCCTACGACAGCTGTCAGAGAAACAATCTTACAGTGTGAACCTTGAAGAGTACAACATATCCAATTTACCAAAACAAAAACTGAGAGGTGCCTTGATCTCTATGTATAAATTTTTAGTTGTAGTAGGGATGTCGAAATTGTGATGATTAAAGATATGGAGGATGCAAGTATTGTAGGCCAGTAACTTCATCAGGCCAGGTGGCACAGCCAAAAGAGGTGCACAGCTTCTATGCACCGAGGCTTTTCGACAAGTCACTGTAAATAATCAGTTTTTCATAGCCAGAAAACATATCTGGGAAAAGGAGACTTTTCAGTCTTACGGACAAAGGCATAGCAGTAGGAAGACTGGCAACTGAAATTAGACAAATGCAACCTTTCCACAACATTTCAATCTCCTAGCACTAAGGGTAATTAAATATTGGAACGGCTTACCAGGGGAGCTGGTGGACTCGCCATTGCTTGGAGCTTTAGGACGAGAATAGATATCATTGTAAAAGAGATGCTTTAATCCAGCTTCTGGAAGTTCTCAACATGCCCATAACACTTGCAGCTCTGCATTAAGACAATGACTATAATCAAATCTTGTACTTTAGGGTTTCAGCTGATCAACTGCAAGGGTTATAAAGACTTTATTTTTCCTTTGACATAAAAACAGACATTTTGGTGTGGTTTATGTCCTGGTCTGTCTCTGAAGTAGTAGATTGTCCACACCTACAGAAAACACAGGGGAAGCTGATGCTGAGGCCAGTGGTGATAGGGAAAATATTTTCCCTTAGTCCAAGCGGTCATATCCTAATGTGAGATCACTTTCTTTGAGTTTGAAGCCATCTGGATGCAAACCACCTCCGAAGTGGGAACTATGTGGTCAGGTCATTGCAGAATCAGGTTTGATTTGCGTGCCTGGCAAAGGGCCTGGCACTCATTCCCATCAGCACTGCACTACTGCAGCTCCGTGATTTTTGGAAAGGAGCCGCCTCATGCTTGGCCCCTGCAGAGCACTGGCAGAGGGTCAGATGGAAAACTATTGGCTCACCTTACCCTTAGAGATCTCGATAATAAATCTTGCTGGATTGGCTCACAGGGAGCGCTTCCCCCAAGATGAGATAAATAGAAATCTCATTGGATTTGTTTTGTTTGCTCAGTCTGAGATCCAAATCGTATGCTAATACACTACGATCATCTGGGCATATCTCATCTAATTAACTCATTGATATCAAATGAGCATAAGCAGCACCTTGATCTTTTCTGTCTCCTGAAAATTAACATGTTCTAGCCTAACTAGTTATAATATTTATACATGAGTATCAGGATGGATTTAGTTGTCTGATTTCCATCATAACTAGACACCTAAGAATCCCTTTTGGCATTTAATTAAGTTACATCTCTAACTATACAATCTTCGCTATTACAGCAGAATACTGTCATGACTTAATTACTAAATGCTAGTAAAGCTGAAGACAAGACAGGACATTTTGCTGCTATTTCAGTTCTGTGTGAAAAGAGTATGTCTAATGTCTGTCAAATAAAGCAGAAAATGTGAAATGGTTCTTCCAGTGATTTCTGTGAGTTGCAAGTGGCATGTTCACTCTGTGAGTCTCCAAATGAGGATCTATTTAAGTCAAACCCACATTTCCAGGCTTTTATTCTTCAGAGCTACCTATACTGTTCTTCTACATTCGTTTGACAAAGAGTAAGATTCAAAGATTTTTTCTATCTGTGCTAATCAATTGGGCATCTGATGGAGCTATGCACAGCTATTCCTGGAATATAATACAGGAATATAATCCACCTGTCCTGTAATTTAGGACATTTTCCATATAGAATAAAGATGATTTCTCTTTCCCATAATTCTATAGCATATGCATTAGTGTAAGGCTCTGTTGTCAGAATCAGTCATGATTATCATATTAGGATTGCCATATTTCAAAGTAAGAATCAAACATCCCATGACAGCACTATCTAGTACCATAAAATACTTATGTGAAAAGAAAAAAGAAAAGAAAAGAAAAGAAAAGAAAAGAAAAGAAAAGAAAAGAAAAGAAAAGAAAAGAAAAGAAAAGAAAAGAAAAGAAAAAAGAAAAGAAAAAGGAAACAAAGCAGACTCAGTTTTAAAAAAACAAGACAAAAAAAGATGCACTGATACTGCTCCTCTCAGTGTGTCTCCTGGCGATGCACACATATATTAAATAGCAATCACGAAGATCAGATTTACACAACGTCCATATTAAGCAGTACATTATTCCATGAATATCCTTACCCAAACCCAACCAGACTACTCAGAATAAGTCTCCTCATCTGGGTTGAAAATGGCAAAATCTGCAGTGCTCTGACATCTTGAACAGACATCACTTGGTCTATTGCTGTACTTGACTACAAATAGCCCTGACAGACTGTACTCAGATCTGCTCCACACTGCGAACAAATACCATGATGAACTTCTAATCTTTTTTTGATTATTTTTTCTACTGAGATTCCTACAGCATATCCAATGCCAACAATACAGAAATATTTGAAAAACTCAAATAGAGCTACTGTTCCATGAATTTTAAAGAACAACTGAAGGAGGAATGTCATATTTTGCAACAGACAAATTATAAGGCAACAAGGACCAATACTTTTATAATGGAAATATCATCATAAATTTTATTTAAAAGCCTCTTCGGGAAAATAAAATAATGTCTTAGCTTTTACAACTTGTCAATTTGAAGAAAAATTGAGGAGAGAATTTTGATTACAGGAAGCATCTACATGTTTGCAAAACGTATGAGATTTGACTCATCACAGAGTGCTCATTTGTGTTCTTACTGAGCCAAAAATCTGACTTGAAAAACATAGAAATTCATGCGATTACTAAGCATCAAATTCTTCCCTTGTATTTATGCTGAAAAATTCCCCAACTCAAAATTTTTGAATTCTTAAGTCATTACTGTTGCAAGAATCTACAGTTCTTAATTGAGCAAGTGGACTGTTTTTAAAGTTAATTTCCATGCAGCATAAAAAAAATGACATAATCAATGTAATTGTGTTCTCCTTCATTCCTGATTCTCTACTGAAAATGATGTTCTCATCCTTCAAAACCCGTTTCCTATATGTTTCTAGTCAGAGAACTGAAGACTGTCTTATGATTCTTGAATCTTAGCTCTCCTTAGCCACTCTAAGGTGCTTTTATTCTTCTTTACAGAAACACATGCCAGTTTGAATAAATTTATAATATTTTCATTAGGATTTGATATTTCAGATCATTGTTTCTGCCCCTTTAGTTTGTGTAATATCAAAGATACTACAGTTACAATTTGAAGTAGGTTTTCAATTCTATTTTTTTCAACCAGTACATGCAATAGCTGACTCTTCTTCATCTATCTGAAACTAAAAAAACTAACAATACAATGTTGGCATGTAACAAAATGCTTTAAGAATCACAGATTAAATTTTAATCCCCCCCCAAAGTAAACTGAATAAAGTCAATTTAAAACACACAAATAACATAATCTAATCTAACTGTCCACTTTACCTGGAAATGCATGCCCTGTTAGAGAATCCAAATCTGAAATCAAAACAGTGAAAAAATAATCTTTAATTTAATATTAAAAAACAAACCAGAAACAAACCTGGCACCAAATATCACATTATTACTAATATCAAATTTGAATCAAATACATGAAAAACAGATAGCACACTTAGCATTACATTTTCCCTCTCCATAGTTTTGCACAGATGTAAAATAAGAACTAAAGCTGAAAGTCTTGAATTTTATAAGTTTATTTTACTATTATAAGACAGGTTTTTTTTTTTGTTTTTTTTTTTACATTTTGTCACTTTTTTAATGGACATCTGCTTTCAGAAGCTTATATCTTGAGTATAAGCATTTGTTCTTTTTGTACATATATCAATAACTAGAAATCTGCAGAATGCTTTTTAAATCATAACATTTTTAAAGGAAGATTTTCTATCTTGACTGTTAGAAATAACACCTCATTTTGTCTATCCCAGTGTTAATTCTTTCAGACTTTAAAAAAAAAAGTTTTTTTAAAAAACATGAATGCAAAAGAAAAGAGAGCTGGGTGTACTTCAGTTGACACTGAAAAGCATGAATATATATGTTAACAATACCCAGAAAAAAAGTAGATGGGAAATCTAGGCATTTTATCAGAAACTTATTGTACCATTTTTAAATTAATTTATCTTAAAAAGAATATCTTTCCTGATTGCAACAATCAACAGATCCAAGATTCTTAGCTATTGATCAATTCAACAGAAATTCTACATTTCTTGTAATACAGTTACTGTCTCCAAATATCAGTGGGGAAGTATTTACCAATGAATCCTTTGACATACAACTTCTCCCACTGGAAGACAGGAGGAAAGTGTGCTTGGCTTTAATAATTTATACCTGTTCAAATGAGATGAATTTCCTGAGGACTAAGAACGTGTTCAATATTGTAAGCGAACATCGGGGAAAAACAACCCAAGATGTGACAAATGTAGCAGAGAGAATGGCTTTCCAAAATCCCAGACAGCGAACATAACACATTACCTAACACTGAAGCTTGTGGGGTCATGAGCTTTATCACATCAAACTTTATCCTATGCTACAGCAGAAGGAAGAGCAAATCACAGCACTTCTACTTGCAGAGCCTGAGACAAAATAATGTTGTGGTCTCATAAAAACCCCATGAAACACATCCTATGCATAAAGGCAGTATCTAGCCATGTTGAACTGCTCTCTGCAGACACTGAGACTGGATGCATCTGCCACACAAATCTGAATCATCCCAAACAACCCTGTAACACTTGAATTGCCCAAGCTGCTGTCACTGTGCACATGCTGTGGTTGCACATCCTGCCACAGCATTCATGTATTCGAGAACATCTGCTCTGTATCATTTTACTGATGCGTGTCCTGATGCAAACCCTTAAAATGACAAGAAAGAGAACAGGAAAAAAAAAGTCTTCTTCCTACAGTAGTAGATTTAAAAGAAAAACAACAACAAATAAGTGGGATTCATTTCTAAAAAGTGCATGCACATTTGGGACTTGCAGCTGAAATCACTGTAAAAATGTTATTGAAAATAATGCAGAAAATGCAAATTGGTCAGACAGTTATCTCAGCATAAATCAGCACCCCTACGTAACACAACATGTTGAGCTAAACATATGAATGGTGGATGTGTTTGTTTTCTTACAAGCTGACCAACACTAGGAGAAAACAAGGTAGCTTGTCACCCAAGCGCTTGTCCTGTGTGAACAGGTAGATAAAATCAGACCTACTTTACTAGCTGAAACTAAAAGAGTTTATGGGATATTGAACTCACAAATCATGATCCACATGGCCCAATTCCATCATTACATTTCACTAAGAATGATATGAGCTGACACAGCATAGGCAGCCTATGTAGAGTTTCCCATAGAAAGATAAATACAGTGTGCAGCATTTCCCTGCTAGACTTCAATGCATGCAATTACTGCCGTTACAATGGAACGAAACCTTTGCTGTGACTGAAACAACTGGGTATTCAGTCTCTGCCACAGCATTTCTTCCTCTCTTCTATGGACTCAAAGAATGGGAGAAAAATCAACATTTTCTGTTATTGTTCAGAGGACTTAGCAGTTTTTTAGACTGATTTTCAATTAAGTAAGTTTGATCAGGTGGAATCCAACTTTCCTCCACTCCATTTATCCTATGAATTGCACTGATTTTGCATCATTCACTTTTATTGTCATACATAAGACTTTCTAAGAAAAGAGCAGGAATATGAGATGAAAATGAAGTACATGCAAATGGAAACAAATTTCATCTCCTTTTTAGGGAAAAAGAGCTACCATGCCCACAGTAGCAATTAGCAATGAATTACATTAATGCAATCCATACCTGATCCATACTATGATTCATTGATATACGTAGAAAAAAGTAGTGATTTAAAGAAAACGTTTACTTCCAGTTACTTTATAAAGTGTGATTTTTAGAAAAGGGAAACAAGATGTAATTTCAGCAAGCTGTATCTCTGGTATGCCACAGTGATTTCATTAGCTTAGGGCAACAGACATTGGAGATGGTACAAGCTTTTCATGCCAATAAGCTAATTGTTTTTTCTTAGCACTGATTAGCAAAGATGAAGTCCTGTCTATGTCTTGCCTCCAGGGCCCTGTTCCTCCTATTTCAAAAACAACACACACTGCACAATAATCCAGCACACAACCTTTGACTTCCACTTGCACGGTACCCTTGGTACTGTGCTTACAGCAAAATGCCAAAGCACAGTACAGCTGCTTTCTGCAACAACAGTTGCTGACAGGCATCAGCAGAGTGCCAACGCCAGAGAAGTGGAAGGGACAATTTTTAAAGTACATGAGAAAACATTTAAGGTGCAAAGCACATTTAAGTCATTTAGCATTAAAGACTCTCCACGGCATTGTCAGTGAGATGATGAAACAACCTCTGGAAAGTGGTACCTGCTTGTAAAGGTTAGGAGAAGCTAAATGGGTTCTAAATTATGCTCTTTCAAAAATAAAAGTTTTCTTCCTGCTTCTAAATGTTTCAAATATATTGCCAACAGGAGCTGAATGCCTCTGTTTTGCTAAGCTACCACAGTTGGACTCAATCTTATTTCATTAAAAACCCATAACTGAACTGCAGAACTCAGTAGCTGTTGTGGAGGTGCAGAGCACAAGGACCATTCCGCAAATCTTGCTTTTTCCTGGAACCAGACGAGAGGCGTGAAGTCCAACCCCTCGTGAAAGGGGATATGAAGGGAGAGAAATAAAAATGCTCATCACAAAGAAGAAAGTAGAGTTGACACACAGCTTGCAGCAGCTAAAGAGGTGAGATGGCTTGAATTTACCTGAAGTTACAACTGTAGCTTGGACCATTATCTCAGTCAAAAACATTGGCGTGTAATTCCTAGTATGGAATTGGATTGTGTGTTTGGCAGCATCCAGGTTTAGTTTGTTGCTATCCAAAGCTAAAGCCAATAGCTAAACTAGAAGTGGATAAGCAGTTCTTCGCATTAGCCTCTAGAGGGGGAAATTTTCCTTCAGCTTCACAAGTATGTGCATTATTCACTAAAAAGTTGCTCTTGCAGTTGTGGCAATTCTTACACAGTCCCATTGCACTGCCTTCCATTATTTGGCTGCTGTGCCCACAGCCTACTGCAATAAAACTGGTTTTAAGCTCTCGCTTATTTGCATTGATTTATGACATTGCATTAATTTGCCTCTAATCCTGTTAACAGCCAAATTATCATTTTGATGTGAATGTAAACCTTCTGTGTGTGTATTCCCCTGATGATTTAAAAAATAATAAAAATAAAGAATTAGCTTAAAGATTACACTTAGGAATTCATAATTGTACAATCACCACTGTACAATCCCACTGTCCACTTACACTGGTTGTTAGAACTGATTTTTTACTCTTGGAGATAATTCAAAGAAAAAAAACCAAACAGATGAACAGATAGTTATAAAGACATAATAATATAACACTATAAAACCTATTTATTCCTCTGATTCAACTCGGTATGATCAATCTATTGACTAAAATGTGTCATATTGAGACAGGCAGACCACATCTACAGTGTTAACCAGGGTTTAACTTTGCCTGACTGCTTTTCATTGATATCATTAAGAGTGGGGCTCAAATTTACATTTCCTCAGTAGAGGTGTCTACATGTCAGTTCAGTATCTGAACTTCCATTAGCTCCAATGAAGAAATAGTTGAGATGCAGTCAAACCATTACACTGACTACTAGAAATCAAACTTGGTCAATTGCACAGTTAGAACAGCTCTATCATTGACAAGATCTCTAATAACTACAAGTAGAGAGAGTTTAGACAGCTACATCCATAACCCATACTGTAAGTATTTGGAGCTGAATCTCATAAAGAGAATATATCTTTAAGGATGAATTTCTAATCTGAGACAGGCACAAGAACAATATGGGAATGATTCAGGAAAAAAATTTAGCTGTTTTGCTGTCACTCAATCTGATAGCCTCAGATCTCTGAGATGGCTGGTTAAAATAAGTCCTTACAAAAAACAAACTCTGTCCTGTCAGCCTCCAGAGCAGAAGTCATTTTCTCTGGGTTCTTAAAGTCATGGGATAGTAATACAAGACGATGTTTGCAGTCTCAAATTTTGCCTTACGGTTTAATGTTACTTCAGTAAGAACTTGGACAGTGGGTACAAACTGAAACACAGGAGGTTCTGTCTAAATACCAGGAAACTTTCACTGTGCAGGTGACTCACACAGCTTGCATTCTAGGCATCTACAGAAATCACTCACACAAGCTCACACAGAAGGCACCTGTATGGCAACACAGCCTCTGCTTTCCTGTGCAATGTGGTTCAGCAGAAGCAGCTAGTGGCAGAGCAAAAACCCTGCTATTCCAGATGCAAATCTATCCACATATAGAAGCTGGTGATATTGTCCTTGGTTCCCTTAGAAAAAAATCACTTCTGTGTTATCAGAATTGTATTTATTATTTTGTGTTAAACTGCCACTGCAAAAGTTCATATTACATTCAGGAAAAGAACCAAAATTTTAGATTACATTCAAAAACTTTCGGGATATTGGACAGAGTTGATTCTAAACATATCCTCCAGTCTAATTTGACTTGACTGAGTTCCTTCAGTAGGGCCATAGTGGGCAACATGTTTCCTAGGAAAAAAAATTGGGCTATAGTGACCCTTGACAGATGATCTAGATCATGGTTTGCTTCTCTTTCTCCACAGTTTTGGTTTCTGCATTTCTTCACTCTGTCTCACTTTCAGAAAGTAAAGAAAAACAACCACCAATAACAAAACCAGCTTCCTTATATTCTGAAAGCCATCGTTAATCCATTTTCTCCTTCTCATCTTAAACAAGCTGCCTGCTTCATGCTTCCACGTATCATCATGGCTTCAGGACTGCTTTATCCAAACTCAATACAGGGTTTTAAAACAACATCTTGAAATATGTTGTAGATCCTACAGCTGCAGACAGTCATCTCCAGACCAGAACACTAATGCTTTCCAAAGCAGCTCTCACCGGGAATCTCCAAGCACATTCTGGCAGAAATCCCACCCCCAGCTCCCTGCTGAGCTACCATAGCACATAGCACCCACTCCACTCCGCTACGGAGATTTATTTTATTTAGGCAGCACTCAGGAGCACTTGGATAGTGATGATGGAGGACACTATCAGCCCCAGCAGATGTGCTATAATTTGGAACCCCCTGCAGTTCACCGCAGTTGTAATGCCCCATACTGAGCACAAGGACTACAACAGGCACGCTGTCCTCACCACTTGTAGTGAACCCAATGCCTTGAGGAAAGCATGCTGCAATGGGCAGTGCTACAGCTCCTAAATCTGGCTCCAGTCCAGTGAGTATATACATGAACCAACCACAAAACACAAAAAATGTTTCTCAGAAACATCAACCAGAACAATATTCATACCTTCCCCTTTCACTTCTCCAGCTGACTTAGCCATGGAAGAGATGAAAGAATTAATTTCTTGAGGTATATTAACTTCTTACCATGTCTACAAATATTTTTAATCTCAGGAAGACTTCTGAAATGATGTACAGTTGATCATTGAACAATCAACAACTCACTTTCAAGAAAGCCTTAATTCTAACAAATTTCACTTAAAATTTAACTTAAATACATTTGTAACTTTGGTGAAGTCATGCCCAATCTAAAATCTGCACAAATCCAGGATCTGTGGCACAGCAGTAAGTACAGCACTACTCCTAAACCTTAGAAATCAGCTCAGACCTGAAGCTATCTTGCTGCCTGAAAGGACAAGTATAACTCTTTAATATTTGTCTAAAGAAGATGACACAGATATATCCCACGGCACAATTTTCAAATTAAGGAGGCTGCTAACACAGCCACAGGCTACTTATACTTGTTTAACCTCTGAGATATCATTATTTGTAGGAAGAGTTTCAGAATCTGACAGCAAATAGCTGGCAGAATTTGAGTCCAGCTGAATTTGACCCATGCATTCAATCACATTATTCCCATATGAATTTATTTATTTATTTAGCCTTAACTTGGATCATATGCATTCCATGACTCCAGAGAAGCAATGAGATTGTACATATCATGATATGGGTTCGTCATGACACTCAGAAATGTCAAGCTGTCAAATTTTCCACGCCAGAAAGCCACATAACAGTGGAAGTAAATATATGCTTAATGAGAAAATTGTAGAGGAAATGAAAAATCAACCCAGATGTTAATGTAAATGCTGAGAGGTTTGTGAAATCTTCTGGTGAAATTCTGGAAATGGGCACTGGGCAGATCCAGAAGTCTCAAACAGAGCTTTAACAGTAATAAAAGTATGAGGTTTCTAAAAAACAGAAAATAATATATCGGGAACTAATATTTCTGGAAAATAATATATCTTCTCAGTTTTAATTCAGATCCCTTCTAAATCTGCTTTCTGCATGAGAAAGGCAAAAAATCCTGTGAAATGCAGCTGTTCCACTTCACGCTTCTATTCATGATTCATGTCAAACACTTCAATGTGTTTTTCGGAAGGTGCTTCCTCATGTTGTCAGGTTCTTTCAGTTTATCTTATTCTCCTTCCTCTATTTTTTTTTTCACTGGCAATGCCTCTCAGACTTTTCCAGTTTTAGCGATTTTGGAGTTTTTTTTGCCATGACGTTCATTTAAATGTAAGCTCTTCAGACAGCAACTATTTCTAACCAAGAGATAACATTCTCTCATTTTCACCCCAGCATCAGCGCATCAGCTTCCCTTCCTGTAACTCATCTCAGATTGCTTTGAAGTTTCTGCTCAGCTTGCCCCTGTCTTTCACATCATTCATCATCTTCTGCTGGCCAAGCCATGAGTTTTTTCCATACTCATTCTCCTATCTCTTTTCCTTTTATCAGATAAAACTGTGAACTTGTTGTTAAGAAATCTTTCAAGACTTAGATTCTTTGTTTTGTTTCAGAGAGACCAGATAACTATTTTTATAAATTGACATGTAAAGCATCACCTTGAGCCTTATATGACACAGCTGACTCAGTGACTTACTAAATATTCCTGTTACGCTAACCAAGCTGAGCCTTCAAAATACTCCGAGTTGCAAAAGCCAGAAGGGGGAAAAAAGACAGAAAGACAGAAAGAAAGAAAGAAAGAAAGGAAGGAAGGAAGGAAGGAAGGAAGGAAGGAAGGAAGGAAGGAAGGAAGGAAGGAAGGAAGGAAGGAAGGAAGGAAGGAAGGAAGGAAGGAAGGAAGGAAGGAAGGAAGGAAGGAAGGAAGGAAGGAAGGAAGGAAGGAAGGAAGGAAGGAAGGAAGGAAGGAAGGAAGGAAGGAAGGAAGGAAGGAAGGAAGGAAGGAAGGAAGGAAGGAAGGAAGGAAGGAAGGAAGGAAGGAAGGAAGGAAGGAAGGAAGGAAGGAAGGAAGGAAGGAAGGAAGGAAGGAAGGAAGGAAGGAAGGAAGGAAGGAAGGAAGGAAGGAAGGAAGGAAGGAAGGAAGGAAGGAAGGAAGGAAGGAAGGAAGGAAGGAAGGAAGGAAGGAAGGAAGGAAGGAAGGAAGGAAGGAAGGAAGGAAGGAAGGAAGGAAGGAAGGAAGGAAGGAAGGAAGGAAGGAAGGAAGGAAGGAAGGAAGGAAGGAAGGAAGGAAGGAAGGAAGGAAGGAAGGAAGGAAGGAAGAAAGGAAGAAAGACAGAACG
>WBMW01002378.1:85022-97626 GCA_013396635.1 Penelope pileata | reverse complement strand
AAAGAAAGAAAGAAAGAAAGAAAGAAAAAGCAGCTACTTAAGTACTCAAAAAAAAAACTGCAGGCAGTGAAGCGCTTTCACAAGGCAAGATTCAGTTTGCTAGAAGATAATGGTTTTTCTCAGAAGAAAAAGTTAGAAATTTGGCACAGTCTATGCATACATTTTGAAAATCTCCAAAAACATACGAGAGAGACTGATTAGTGCTAGAGGAATGCTTCTACATACAAAAAGATATAAATGCAAAAAGAAAAAAAAAAGGAAAAAAAAGTAAAAGAAAAAATAGAAAAGAAAGGAAAAAGGAAAAAAGAAGAGAAGAAAAAAAAAAGAAAGAGAAGAAGAAAGAAAAAAGGGAAGGTGAAGGAAAAAAAAGAGAAAAAAAGTTAATTTAAACAAACAAACCAGAACCTTAACATTAATTTCCTGCATGAAAAGCATATCACCAGCATAAGGACTAAAAGAAACTGAAACCATGAGAAATCTGTTGTAAATGGTGCTGGGCTTGAAATCGATAATTCAAAAACTAGTGAAACTACATGAATGTAAGTAATGCTATTTCATATTAATTCTGCTTCACATTACTTCAAAGAATAATTGGACAGACCTCTCAGGACTTATAAATCATTGAAGCTAAACCAGATCATTTTGTCATTTAAAATGAGTACACTGTAGGACATTTAAAGTTTACACCAGGTCAACAAATACTTGGACTCCACCTCTCTGAGAAACATGTCCTTATGGAGGGTCAGCTGTATAATGTGCACAGGGATGAAATCAGCTTTCATTGCAAAGCATTTCCTAATCTTCACCTGGATCTTAGTTTAGAAAACTTGCGTGCTCTGACAAGTGCTCTTTGTACTCTGGAAATGAAGAATAGTTTTCTCAATATTTGGAAGGTAATTGGTTGACGTCGATGTTAAAACATTATGCTGCAACAAGATGCGACTGCTGTTTTGTTTTTACTTTCTCTTTACTGCTCACTGCTTCTTCAAATTTTCTGTTTAGTTAAACCTTTTCAAGCCTGTGGCAATGTCTGAAGAGATTGTGTTAAAATTAATTAAATCTTTGCAAATGTTTAGCCACAGTCTTGCTTTTATCAAGTTTTCTCAAGAGTGACATCAATGAGAAGAGCACCAGGTGCAGGCTTTCCTTCTGCCCTGTCATATCACAGTATTCAAGATATAGATGGATGCTGCCATAGGCTTGTGAAAGACAACTTCTTGAGTGAAAATGTTACAGAATCTTTTAATTGTAGAATAGTTATTATTTCATTAGGAAAAATAAAAAAGGTAGACAAACACAGTGTATTTTTGTGAGCAAAAAGAGCCAAGAAAGAAATAAGAACCATGCTAAAGCTATGTACCACTAAAGCTCAGAACATGAAGCTAATTCATTTCACACACTCCCCACAACAAAGAGATGTTCAAACTGGCCGAGTTCCTTGTCAAAGGAAGCAATGGAAATTAGGAGAGTTTTCTGATTCCAAGCAACTTATGTGGCATTGAACAAGAAGCATGCCTGCGCCTTGGCTTATTAACACTGGAAACAGGAGCAAAGCTGAGAATTGCACAGGTCCCTGTTGGCTCCAGATGTAGTGACCAGGGTCATGAAGCAGTACATTCATGACACATTGCATCTGAGCCAATAAACCATTTCCAGATCAACAGCTGTAGTCCAAAGCCATAGCCACACTGCTTCAAGGCCCAAGTTGACAAGTCTTGATATTGCCAAGCTGTTGCTTTCTTTTCCTGAAAGGAAGCCTCTACGAAATAATCAAAAAATAAACATCACAGAATGTGCCTTCTTAACTGAGTGACCTCTATCCACAGCCAGAATGGAGGGACAAAGGGACCATGACCATTTTAAAAAAGACCACAGGAATAGGTCAATAACGTTTGACACGAAGCAGCAGGAATTAACAATTGCCTCAACAATGCAGTGTTCCTTTCTCATTTACTGAACAATATTCAGCCCCTGACGTTGTGAATTAAGAAAGTTGTCAATTTTTTCAGTAACAAATGCCAGAGGTGGATCAGAAATGACTGCACGATTCTCTTTGATTTCACAGGAGTAAGAACTGCACTGAATTCAAAAAGAAAAGGAAAAAAAAAAAACAGGAGATAGTTTGTGATAATGTAATTAAAATCTCCATGCACAAGGGAATAAGTTAAGGATGAATTGGCTTTTGCCCATAGGCACTTCCAGATTTGATTGCTTCAGTCGGTTGGCTTAGCATTCTTTCAGCTGAGTTTTGTGCAAGTGTGTTTTCAACATTTTTCACATGGAATATAACCAGAGGAGAAAAATTATTTCAGGCTGTAACACAGTGAAGTCAGTATTCCAGCACAGGATATGGTTCACCATCAAAAGTGTTTGATTTTATAGGCTTTAAATATTCAAATATTAGATGAAATAACTATTATTTAATGCTGGATATGACTCTTCTAAATGTTGTTACAGAATGCACGGATTTACAGGTAAACTGCTTGGTTCTCTGGGACAGATGCAGTATTGAAAACTCAGCAGTTTCAAACAGCATGAAAAGACTTATCAAAAAGATTAAATAACTGTATTGGAAAGCCAAGTTTGGTCTTCAGCGTGTATCTTGATCTCACCTTTTCTAAATGACAAAGAATAACTACACTTATGTTGTACACTTATGTTCTGCATTACACCTAAAAACAGCAAGGTTGCATTAGGATGGTTGCATTATTATTATCTTTTTTAGCAGGGAGGAATTGGACTAGATGACTTCCAGAAGTCCCTTCCAACCCTTATGATTCTGTGATTCTGTATATATTATGAATATGAAATTCCATTAAACATTCTATGATTAATTTTAATATGAGAGTCTTAAACCAAAACAAAACCAAAAAGAAAACAGATAAACAAAAACAAAACAAAAATCTACAACTCTGGAGATCTGCCGTAAACAAAATAAATTAAAATCTGCAGTTTCCAAAACTCAGAAATCTCTCAAAGATAAGGATGTCAACACACATTTCTACTGGCAATGCTAACTGATTTTGGCAGCATGGCTTTGTCATTTCATTTTTTTTTTTTTGCATGGCAGAAATTTTGGTTAAAATGTAAAAATAAAAAAAATGAATTATTATCAGTGCAGTTATTTTCAGGAAAGGGATTTATGTTTTATCTGTCCTACAAATCTTGCAGTGATTCAGTTGCTAGAAAAACTATTGCAACTGATGTAAAGTGGAGAGGATAATATCCATCTTTAACATTTCTTAGTTTAATTGTCTTACTGCAACCGAATATGACACACAATGTAAGAAAGATTAATGATGAGAGAAATCTAAAGTCAGCAGCCTCAGGCAAGACAGTTTCTCAGAACTGACTTTATAATCTCAGAGACACGATTAACCTTAAATGATTTTGATTTTTTTAAAATCCTTTCCTTCTTTACTTTTCTGAAGCAGCACTACAAGATTTGTTCTACGTAGCCTTCTACACTCTGAAGAAAGCTTCCAGCTTTCCAGTTTTTTAATAGTTTTTAAATAAATTCAAGTAGTGTTTCATCCAACCATTTTAGGCAGTGTCAAAAATTTGCTAACACTGGTAAGTTGTTTGCTTGTTTTATTTTTAACTGTGATTGAAGGTATCCCTATCACATCTTAAGTTTCTTCACTTTGTACTAAAACAAACAAACAAAATGGGTACTAAGCCCAATAATAAAGCAGTGTTTACTCCTGTCCCTAGACATCCTGAGCAGCATCTCCTGTCCTCAGCCTCTTCTGAAAATAAAGTTCTATAGTCTCTTCCCTGTGAGGTCGTGCATAGTCTTCGGTCCCTTCTTCTCACACATTATGAATCTAAAATACACTTCTCATCAGATAGTTATTATGACATGGTCAACCCATCAGCTTTCTCTTCAATATTTAGCTCTGTGGGCAGCCCACTGAGGTCTTAAGAGAGCTCTTTTGCTTGAAGGAGAACATGATGCTATGGTAACGTGAGCAGCAGCAGAACTAAACTGACAGAGCAACAGCTTCTGATGTTAGACTGCTTCCCCAGAAAACTAAGCCTAGAATGTATTCAAGCTCTGGCACAGGTTGCCCAGAAGTTGTGGAGATCTGAAGCTACCTGGGTGTGGTCCTGGGCGCCCTGCTCTGGGTGCACCTGCTTGAGCAGGTATTGGACCAGATGGACCCAGAGGTCCCTCACAGCCTCAGTCATTCTGGGATTCTAGTTCTGTCACAGTTTCCTTCTGCCCTTAGATTTTATATCTATATACTATAGGATATGTATGTGCCCCAATTGTCTTTCTCATAAGGTTTCCAAATTTTTAACAGCATTTTCAGTATTGTTTTGAGAGATTCACCAAACAATTTGATTGTAGTTTGCATTAGACACAAGATCTGAAAAATTCACATCAAAAGCCTGGAAATTATGAGAGGTTGTGCAAATATTCTGCCAAAAATAAATAAATAAATAAATAAAATAAACAGAAGAAACAAAAATAAATAAATAAATACATAAAAAAGGAGGAGGAAAAGAAAAAAGAGTGAGAGAGCATAATATACCCTGTCTTTAAATTTTCTCTCCAATAACCTTGTTCCACACTGGCCAAAGGAAAAAACTATACAATCAGTAACATATAAAATTCTTCCAAAAGCTGGAATCACATTGATCTCCATTAGTATAAGTAATATGTACTAACTCAGTCTAACTGTGGGGGCAGTTTTCAAAATATCCAATAATTTGGTACATAGTACTTAAAGTAGATACTGGAATTAAAAAGAGCTTTAAAATAAAATTGGTATATTCTACTACATTCAGCAATACTCTTATTTTCTGAGAGTTCTCAGCCTTGAGGGAAAAAAAAGAGAGAGAAATAAGAATTTTCTATGTAAAGACACAGCAACAGTCAAGTTTTCAAGATTTCAGTGCCATGTTAAAAGTTCTCCTTTGTCACACAATGTAGAAGGGCAACAGTATAAGACACAGAATGGCCAGATCAAGGAATTCACAAATGTGTGCCTGTTTCTTTGTCAGGTACTGGCCTGATGAGATCAGGAGGCAGAGGAGAAGTGGTCATGCAACTGAAAGTGATCTGCTACTATACATAATCTAAAGTTAAATATGAGTAGACAATATTATACTATTTATTGAAAAAATAAGCACTGTCGTGGGTGCATAAACAAAAGCATGGGGTACGAGACATGGAAAGTCATTCTCCTTCTACACCTAGTTTAGTTTAGGGCCACAGCCACGTGCAGATTTGACAAGGGAGAAAAAACAGCAGAGATTTTCCATAAAATCTGGAAAACATGATTCGTGAGAAAAGACTGAAAGAGTATTTGCCATTAGGTCTAAAAGAGATAAGACTGAGGGCACAATACCAGTCTTCAAGTACATGAAAGGTTGTTGCTAAACGGAAGGAATAATCTATTTCAACATTCGTATGCAAAAAAATAATGAGCTTATTCTGAAACAGTGAAGACTAAGGTCAAACATTAACTGAACTTTCTAACAGCAAGGACTGTGAAACAGAGGTACAGATTTGCAGAGTATGTTATGATTTTCCATTGGAAGAACTGAAAATCCAGTTGGACAAAACATCTAAGGATCACTGACCCTATTGGGGCAGGTGATCAGCGCAGTTTTTTTTCTGCTTTGTGTATCTGAAAGAGTATGTTCTGTTTTTTATAGAGATTGACTAGTTAATACAGTGAAGAAATGTTAGATTGGTCCTTGTTAATCATTCAACAGATCTATGTATTCTCTAATCTATCAGCATAAGAGAAATATCAATGCCATAAAAGTAGATTAAAAAGAAGTTTAAAAGGTTCCTTAAAGCACTCATAAAGGAATATTTCAGGATACTTAATGCAACACATACTCAGAGCTCCCGAGCTGATTCAGATTAGATCAAATGAATAAAAAAGAAAAATGGAATATCAGAATTACATAAATAAAGAATAAATAATTTCAATGAGTACTGGAAAACACTAAAACCTAAATAAAATACTCACATAACTAAAAAAAATCAAAAACTCTTTTACAGACTAGTGTGATGCTTACTTGAAAATTCCCATTAAATTCAAAGCAACTTAAGACCAAGAAGTGCAGCGTTGGACAGAAAATAATATGACAGCAAAAGCAGTGCATATAAAAAGGGATTTTTTTTTTACGTGCAATTTGCATTTTATTTTATAAGCTTATACATGCTTATAAGATAATGATAAAGACGCGATTTATTCGTTGCTTACAGACAGGCTGTAGAAATAAAGCCTTGGTTTGCTCTTTCACTGGCCTTAATCGATTAGCATCTACTCATTGAATCATTTTGTTGCTAAGCACACCACTATTGTTATTTTTATTCAGAAAGTTTCATTGTTCCCAGGGAATGTAACTTGTCTTTATTGGAAATCTCAAGACTCAGTGAGGCTTGGGGATGCTGCAGGTGGTCTTCATGTAAGGTGAAGTAAGAAAAAAAAAACCCACAACTTTTAGAAAGTCCTTCTTTCATGCATCTGAAACAGAGGGTGTGGGACAGGGGTGGGACTTTCCCCAGCATTTAATTCAGAGATGGAAATGAGTTTAACACTTTTTTTCTTTTTTTCTTTTCTTTTTTCCTTTTTTAATTAAAATTGTTTTAAATATAAGTACTGTGAAAATAAGGTGGTGGATAACCTTCTCTCTAGGACAATGTTTTGTTCTGTTCTTACCTCCATTAAAGCCACTGAGCTAAGAACTCAGACGCTGATCTAAGTTACTACCTAACTAATTCCAGTTAGCCATATTTCAGCAGCCTCCTCCTGCTGCTGCAAATGGAAGCTGTGCTGGTATTCTCCTGGAAAGGATTTTAAAACCGCATCTAGTAACAGAAGCTGTGCGAACAGTTCACACAGAAGTCAGAAGAACAGAATTTATTTATTTATTTATTTGGTAGCTAAAATTCATCACAATTAGCAGGAAATGGTAACTGTGAGACTGTGGAGCTTTATTTTTCTAAGAGAGCTGCATTGATACAACTGAGGAGACAGTGAGTACTAGTACTGCGGCAAGACCAAGCATTCATGTATGAAGGGCTAGCTTTAATCACAGCTGATCCCCAGAGAAAACCAAACACTCTCGGTCCCTAGTAGCTCCCTAAGTTCCACTTAGTGAATCATCCCTATGGAAGTAAGCTTTAGTGTCAGAGAAGCAAAATCCTTCTGATTGTCTTCAGTGACACATGCTTCTCTCTGCTGCCTTTAAGTATGGGACTCAGACATTTAGAAAAAATATACTTAAATTATAAGTTGTGAGTATATTATATTATATTCATAATAAGACAAGCTAGGATTGTCCTAGAAATGTCAGTGTATGAATAACAGTAAAGTATATGGTATGATTTCCAATCTCAAAGCCTGGTCCCCAAATCATTTTATGAACTTTTCTAAAAAATAAAAATCTGAATGTGACTGACAATATCTACTTTATTTGTCTACTGTATATCATAAAACTATAGAATGGCTTGAGTTGGATGAGTTCTTAAAGACCATCCAGCTCCAACCCCCAGCTGTGGGCAGGGTTGCCACTCACCAGATCAGGCTGCCCAGGGCCCCATCCAACCTGGCCTTGAACACCTCCAGAGATGGGGCCTCCACAGCTTCTCTGTGCAAAATATATTTGATACATATTTTGATATGATGTATATGATGGTACATTCTTTCAAAAGGCTGTGGCTGGGCAGGTAGGATGATGGGAGAAAGCTCCTGTTTGTCTTCTCCTGGTGCTGCACTATCCAGCTGAAGAAGAACAAGGAGGGAGGGCAGGACTGACCCTTTCTAGGGGAATGCAGAGAGATTTCCAGCATGGGGCAAGAAGGAGGACAGACAGACAGCTATAACACTGTGGGCTCTCCAATAGTGAGAGGCCAGGTTCACAGGAAATGTAAATTGATGTTCCAGAGTATGAAAGTCAGCAGAGCTGTTACCACAGTCTGCTTCTATGTATTTATATACAAGCTGTTCCTACATAAGAGCTCTTGAAACTCTCAAACATCTGTGGAAATGAAATGATACTTCAGAAGCTTTAGGATAAGAACTCAAATGCATTGAAAAATACTTTACTGTGCCATACAAGAGCTTGTAACTTCCTTGCACATACATTCACCACAGAATTGAGAAAGACCAGCTCAAGGCCCTGACCAAGCATTGATTCCTATCAATACTAGGAAGAGGCCTTCAGCAAATACAGAAGGCAAGGCCAGATTACATCCTACCCATAACTAGAACAAGTGTGCCAAAAGCCGTGAGATAGCCTAAGCTAGGAGAGCCCTTCCACTCCAAAAAGTCAACGCAAGCAGAGCTCAGAGAGCACACGGACACAAAGGCTAAGCAAGGTGAAGGTTTCCTGACATACCGCAAGGCCCAGCATTGAGCCAGCAAGAAGAAAGAACATAACCAACCATATTTCTCCAAGAATTGGTAACCCTAAGGCAGGCAGCTTCACTTGATGACATAAAGCCTCCTGCAGTTGGTGTCAAAGTTTCCTGCTGATACTAATTTTCATTTAACACTTCAGTAACTTCACACTACTTTTTTTTCACCAGATAAACTCTGAAGAGTTGGATTTCTCTCAAGAGAACAGAACAAATAACTTTAAACAGGGATTTATTGTCATTTAACTTACAGGTATTTCTATTCGGTTTTATTGAAAAGAAACTAAAAATGTCCATTTTTTTTTTTAAATAAAAATCAACATTCCTACCCTGTTAATAAAAGAAGAAATAGTATTTTATTAATATTTATCTCTCTGGTGCAAGCAATCACAGAAGGATTCTACTAGGCTGTAGCAGAACTGGAAAAACTTTGAAATAATTCTAAGCAAACTGAGGTGTGAAATGGAAACTCAGAATCCCAAGTAAATGTAAGCAGACATCTAAATTCCTCTTATAAGCCTGAGAAGCTTATGTAGCATGATAGTAAAAAAAAATAAAATAAAATAAAATAAAAAAATGAGGCAGTGATAGGAACAATTGTATGTTGCTGGATAGGATATTAACACTCTAGAAGAGAGAAGAGCACACAACTGAGTTTTTCTAGATGGAGTGGGTGAGGATATATTGTTTTCCTTTGGGTACCTCTCACTCCCTGCAGTAGGACATAAATTTAAAACAACTGTTGCTCTGATGAAGCAGAACAACTTACAGATCCAGAAACAATGCTTTGTAGATTCAACAAGAAACATCAAAAAGTTTATCACTCCTGAAAAGCAAAAATGAAACCTGTTCTTTTGTCTCCCATTTATGTTTCTTGTGATGTGAACACGTACTGTGAACAGGCCAGGTCCTTACGGGAAATACTTGCAAGAGATTGCAGAAAAAAAAAGCATAGCAGTCATCACTGTAATCACTAAAGAAAACATGGTCATACGATAATAAGGATAATAATGCTTTTCATTTTGGTAATCCTACTGCAGAAGCTTGAAAAGGTGTAACAGTTCCTGAAAAGTCTATTAGAAAACTGATCCTGTACTGCTATCATGTCACAAAAGGGGAAAGCATGCAGCACCTGTCAGAGTCCATAGCAAATTAAATCACTCAGTAGCCTCTGGCCCATCCATCGCCTGAGACTTCTCAATTGCTGAACAACAAATAAAGGAACAAGAGCAGAAGGAGGGTTTTTGATATGCAAGGTATTTTGCCACCACATTTTAATAAAGCCTCTGACAATTTAAATTACTACAGGTGATTGTGGTTTAAATCCAGAGTTTTCAAAGTAAATGCATATAAAGCACTAATCCATCAGAATGAGGTTAAAGGGGATAAAAATCCTACAACTGCAGTTTTAAATTACTAATTAGCTGCTCAATAGAACTATTGCAGCTGTTCTTTTTGCTAACCATTAAACTATAAAGATATGAAGACAATGCAAGGAGAATGACCTTCTATATGTCACAGAATATTGCTGAAGGCATCTGCAGCTAATGGGCTTGCGCTTGCTCGTGCAGCAAGAGTAAATAGGTTTATTAGCTTACTCAGCTGGAAAATGCTTAGCAGCAACTGGTCATCTGATAACAAATTTAATTCATAGTTCATTTAGCTATAAGGGAAACTGATTTTTTTTATGCTGTTATTCAAATGTCCTGAAACATAATCTGTACCCAGAGGGGGTAAGACAGACTCATGAACCCTGGAACAAAATGTTATCTTCTTATTCTGACCTAGTTTGCATCCTGTACCACCACATGTGAGCTTCTTGCAATTGAAACATTGATTTCCTGGGAAAGGATTACCTCTTATAACTAGAGATAAGAAATAGAAAAATTGAGACCTTCTTGAAATCCATACAAATCTTGTTGCAAGTACATTAATTATATGATGTGTAAGAAAAAAAAAAAAAACAAAAAAAACAATCCCCCCCAAAAAAAAATTAGCAAAAATATTGTTATTGAATTTAAAACAAGATATTATCAGAGTACAAGTTTCCTCTAAAATATGTTTTGGATTTCACTTAGATCTGATTAATCTAGTATGTCTAAATTATCATCCTTCTGTAAACTGTGTTGTACTAGATGTGAAATCAAGATAGGCTTATACACACGTTTGCCAGCAGCTGCTTCAATGAACACTTCCAAGTCACCAATCTGAGAATTTTTCCTATCCACTGAGGAAAGACTTACTGATAAGACAGGCATAAAGGGGAAATGAGCATTCAGAACAAGGTACAAATCACTCTCTACTCAAAGTATCCTCAGAAATTAATCACAACTTCACCTACATTAATTTATTCCCTGCAGAAGAAGCCAGATTAATGGCTGAACAACTGGAGAAGCTTTCAATTACAGAGATCAAATATTGGGGTGCCAGAGCGGGGAGGCAGTCAGAATCTAAAACTATTGCAGTAGTAGGGTTGATCATATATTTTTTATGGTAGGAAGGAAGTGAGAGAAAAAGGAAGGAATCTTTCTAAAGAAATGAGTAGTTTCTTTTTTCAGATTTTTTTTTTCTTTTTCATTAAGAGACATTCACTGTTAAGCTAGGTATCATTTTTCCAGTGGAATCCTAAATGCTCCACTTTTGTTCCAGTAATATGTTTGTTCTTTTATTTATTTATTTATTTTTGCTTCTTCTGCAGCCCTTTTAGCATCAATAATAACGCACAGAATTAAAGGAAAGCACTTTAATTTTCTTTGCAAAACTGTGTGAAAAATACCCCACTGATAAATGAAACTGCGAGGTTGGACTGCAATCAGTCTTCAGCACATCTTTAGATGTCTACAGTGCTGAAACCTGATGCAACAGAAAGGACAGCATTCATTTCTCACCCTGTTTGTCACAGCCTGATCTTCAGGCAGGGAATAAGAGGAGCTCTGTCATTTTCTGGTTTAGCTCAGAACAAATCTAATAATGCCAGACCCTGTAGCAGCAGGAGCCCTTTACACAGGTTATGAGGGTGTGGGCCTGGCTAACACAGCTGCATTTCCCTTGGTTCAGTCAGATAACCCACAGACCACGGTCACCTAGAATGTTCTCTACTCTTCACTCAAGAAATGGCGTGACACTCTCCTATGGCAGTGTTCTCTGTACATCTTAAATGGGTGTATGTGTGTGTATTTTCTTTATAAACGGCTCCAGTAGTAACTCATCAGAATAAATGAAATGTTCAGACTACAGCAGTGTCTTTTATAAGCTTTTAGAGATGCCTCATGGCTCAGAGATGTTTTGCATGCAGACTGCCTGGTTTAAACGCCCACGTGGAAGACATAGTTTGTATGTGAATCACACACTGCAGTAGAAAAAGCTCATCAGATTTCTAAAAGGGATTGCATTTCTGTAGAAGTTAAATGCATTAGTCTTAAAATATCAGTAGAGGACAATAATAATAAATAAATACTATTTACACTCATAGATCCATACAGCCTGAAGTCAGTCAATGCTCCAGTGCTTCTTTTTTCTGTTAACAACCTCTAAATAAATAACCTTCTGGTGAAGGTACCATAGCTAAGATGAAACAGCAGATTCTGAGGCGTAGGCACACCTTGGATTGGCTGAATCAACAAGCATTAGCAACAAGCTAGAAGCTAAGGTCTCTACTATCTAATGGAAACCTCGCCTCTTACAACCTCTGCTAAGGTAACAAAAAGTTAGGTGTAACATCAGTACGAGCGTACAGAGGTGAGATGAATGATATAGGAATTCAAGCAGTGGAGAGGTGAGAAGAAAACAAAAAGGGAAACTTCTCTGAACATCCAAACATGATGAAAAGCTGAAGAGAACAAGCAAGCCAAAGGAGAAAAGAAGGTCACGTCATATTCTGTTTATTTTCTCTTGGAAAAAAATAATCTGCAAGACTGTGAAAAGGGGAAGGTGGAAGCTTTGAGAAGCAATTCAGGAGCATAAAGGTTGCTGGAACTGTGAGTATGGCATTCATTTGTGCTGAAGATGTAGAGCTACTGTGTTCACATGCATTTGATCATAAAAGTCACAGAGCAATAAAACCTTTTTCTTGCTGCATCCTGCTCTTTTATCATACCTAGAAATGTATTTGCCTAAGATACTCTTTTTGGTTTGTCTGCCTTTTGGTTTATATATCTCGGAAAAAATCTTTTCAGTGGTTGTTTTATGTTTTTTCCCCTCGCCCCCCCCCCCCCCTTC
>WBMW01002378.1:68524-84938 GCA_013396635.1 Penelope pileata | reverse complement strand
CCCCCCCCCGCCGCTTCATCAGCCTGTAAGCTTGAAGAAGCCCAAAATGAAACAGATGTGGGAGAACAAAACAGCTGAGTAACTATGAGCTACTAACAGAGATAACTCGGTTCTCCGGAATCCTTATTAGACAGCAGTAAAAGATGAAATCCAAAAATAATTCATGTAGCTTCCTTGTTTTAATTCACTCTCTTCCTCAGTATGGAAGAATTAATATTTCAGTCCGATACTGGTAAGTATTTTTTGTACTCAGAAGGACTTAATCTATGTGTGAGGCCAAACACTGAGAAGCCGTAACAATTACTAGCTATTTCACACTATTCTATTAATCAAAGATTTATAATTGTAAAGAAATCTTCTCTCCTAAACGTGAAGTGAAAAACAAAAACCAAGGTACACTTTGGCACTGCATATCTATTTACCAACATAATGAATTGTATTATTGTGAAAATTTGAACTCTCATTAAAAAACTCAAATAGAGGACAAAACGAAGGTATTTTAACTTTGGCATTGTTTATTTGGAATCATAGAATGTCTTGGGTTGGAAAGGACCTCAAAAGATCATCCAGCTCCAAGGCCTCACCAATGGGTAGAGAAGACAACCACTAGATCAGACTGCCCAGGGCTCCATCCAACCTGGCCTTGAACACTTCCAGGGATGGGGCATCCAGAACTTCTCTGGACAACCTGTTACAATGCCTCACCACCCTCGGAGTGTAAAATTTCCCCCTGAAATCTAATCTAAATCGTCCCTCCTTTAGTTTAAAACCTATCTACTCATGTAAAAAGATGATTTCCCTCCTGTTTATAATCTCCGTTTAAATACTGGAAGGCTGCAATGAGGTCTCCCCAGAGCCTTCTCTCCTCCAGGTTGAACAAACCCAGCTCCCTCAGTCTATCCTTGTAGGGGAGGTGCTCCAGCCCTCTGATCCTCTTATGGACCTCCTCTGGACTCTCTCCAACAGCTCCACATCTTTCCTGTACTGGGGGCCCCAGACCTGCACACAGTACTCCAGATGGGGCCTCATGAGGGCAGAGTAGAGAGGGACAATCACCTCCCTGTCCCTGCAGGCCACCCCTCTTCTGATGGAGCCCAGGATACCATTGGCCTTCTTGGAGGCAAGAGTACACTGCTGGCTCATGTTCAGTTTTTCATCTACTGGGATCCCTAGGTCCTTCTTGGCAGGGTTACTCTCTAGGATTTCTTCTCCCAGCCTGTACACATATCTGGGATTGCCTTGATCCAAGTGCAACACCTTGTACTTCATTAGGTCTACGTGGGCCCACCTTTTGAGTTTGTCAAGGTCCCTTCGGATGGATTTATTTATCAACTAATATACTGAATTTTTCTTAGGGTTTTTCTTTAGTGTTTCACATAACTTTTTTCTCTTCCTTGGGGCAAAATAATTTCCTGCCACCATCAAAATCTCTGAAGTCCAATGTATTTCATACCAAGCTGCAAAAGAGTTATAAATCCACTTGTCCATATGGTCCATAAAATTTACAAGTGAGCAACAAAATCTTCCACATTTAAATGCAGTGAGCTGGTTCTCAGTTGATGATAACATTTATTTTCCCTGGGGTAAGAAAATGAGGCTACTTATCATGTAATATTCAGTCAACCAGGACCAAGTATTTTGAATGGTATCTCACACAACTCTCAAAATACTGAAAACCCAACTGAACCCAGGTAGCACTGTTCTGAGGATTAAGAATTTATGAAAGTAAAGCCATGGGATAAGACAGTAAAAACAAACCCCCAGAATATAATTGCCTTTCACAATTGGGTAGACAAAAGAACACTGTAAATTTACAAGACAGAATACTGGGTTCTTATCAATAATTTGAACATAACACCAGACTAATTTCACAAGCTCTGTCTTGCCAATATATTCCACTAGTTTTGGTGATGCTGAAAGAAAAAGTGTTGAATGAATAAAAATCAATATTCATGAACATTTCATGTTTCAAAGCAGTCATGTCACAAATAATGCTATTTTTCAAATATTTTTATGGATACTGAACACATACAAATGATAGAGGTATTTAAAATCAGAGTGCTTTTAATCCAGTATATAGCACGCCAGAGGAAAGACTAAGCAGAGCTGTGTCTAACATTACTCTGCAGCAACCTGTGAAAGCAGCCTTCATTTGCCTAAAAAGAGCTTGTTAGCTGAACAACATCTGAAGCAAGAATATCTAAAAAACCTCTGAGAACATGGAGGTTTCAAGGAAGTATTTGAAGGTCTGTATGGCATCTTATGAATTCACCTCTAAAAAATGCAGTCCTCTGAATGTAATAAAATTGCTTATATAATGACCACAGAAACATAGCCACATTTTTAAGGGCACAATAAAACCTCCTATACCTCTGCCAGTCACTATTGATTCATCCTACATATTATCCCTTGGATCAATGAGAGAATTATTGAAGTCTATTGCCAATTTTAAATGTAGAAAATTAGGATGATTGAATGTGACAGCCAAAGGCAATGCTCTGTTTGTGGTGTCTCCCAAGACCGATGACAGTCTGGGTATATAGATTCTCATGAGTAACGCAAGGAGATTAGGAACTTGTCAGGTACTTGGAGTTTGTCTTTAGAAGTTACTCTGCATCACCATCATGTCAGTTCTATTATAAATTTGCTGGGTTGTTAGAGAAACGTATGACAGTGTACTTTTCCAATAGAACTATACCTACCAAGGGTCCCTTCCTGGCTGAGCAATCATGTGACTATAGCAGGTGCCTTTCAGAGTTAAAGCAAAAGCCTTAAAAGACAAGCACAGTGTGGGATTAGAAAGCCTGAGGGTATGAACACTGAGCATGAAGAGTCAATTAATGATCCCTGAAGAAATACAGCTCTGTGAACTAGCCTGCGCCAGTCTTAGGTCACAGCAGAAGACAGGAAACACATATCCAACACACAACCAACTTAAGGTTAGTGAAAATACATGGAGATAACAAGAATGTTTGCGAACAGCCCATGCAGAAATGGGAGAAGAAGGAGGAAGAATGGCTTCAGCACTGCCTGTCCTGGTTCACCTGCAGCAGGTGAAGAATTTTACTGTTTTACTTAGCAATTGTATCCACAGACTTCCTACTGCTCTGAACCATGACCTGATAGCGGCCTTTCAATATCTAAAGGGGAGCTATAAGAAAGAGGGAGACAGACTCTTTAGCAGGGTCTGTGATGATAGGACAAGGAGAAATGGTTTTAAACCAAAAGAGAGGAGATTTAGGTTGGATTTAAGGAAAAAGTTTTTTACAGTAAGGGTGGTAAAGCACTGGAACAGGTTGCCCAGAGAGGTGGTGGAAGCACCGTCCCTGGAGACGCTCAAGGCCAGGCTGGACCAAGCTCTGAGCAACCTAACCTAGCTGCAGGTGTCCCTGTTCATTGCAGGGGAGGTGGACTAGATGACCTTTAAAGGTCCCTTCCAACTCTAAGGATTCTATGATTCTATGACATCTACATCACAATTATATGCCTGAATGGCATACTAGATCCTCAGTCAAAAAGTATGGAGGTGTTACCGTAAGGATTACCACAACAACAGAGCCAAAAACATATTTTTCAAAGCTCTTCGGAAACCACAACAATAGCTAAAAGGAGATCATTGTACTCTGCCAGCAACACAATTAATTCACTTGTTTTTGTCAAATGTCAAGTTTGCAACTGGGCCTTTGTGGACTATTCACGTGTGTCTTTAAGTACCCAGACATCCTAAATAGGCCAACAGGAAAAAAAAAAAACCTCCCCAAATGTGGCTCCATCACCTCACCTCCAGGAGACCAGCCTGATTTCTCGACAACGTCAGAAGTATAGTGAAAAGAGCTATCCTAGGCACTAATGTTAGGTCCTGGGAACACTGCTGTATTTTTTCAGGCTACAGTTATTACAATTTCAACGCGTACAATACTGTATTATTTGCTGTAGTATATCTGCAGTATTCTTTGGTGTTGATCTGTGTTGTCAAACAGCTGCAGATCAATGTTTCTGGCTTTTCTGAAAACATGCTCAGGAAAAACGTGACTACAAAATGAAAAGCGACTTTAATGAGCAGATTTCTCCTGCATCCTTCAAAAAAAAAAAATAAACAGGTCAGGTCACAACAGCAAAGATGGCATTTTAGTATGTATTTATTCCTGAAAATATAAATCTACCCATAACATGCCAGGAAACAAGAGGGTGACATTCTACACTTACTCAATTATGACACACTGTTCTAGGGTCACTTTTTGTTACCTGTTCAAATGATGTTTTCTGGCTCATCTTGCTGAGTGTTGAGCAGCAATATAATGGAGTTTGAACTTAGGAAGATTTTTAAGGATCAAAGTTTAATGGGCGTTCTTTGGTAAGGTTTTGTTCTAATTAATACAGAGAACTTTTAAGGAATTAGTAAGAAAATAATTGCTACTTACTAGAAAAAAACTTGTATCAAAATCTTTTTTTAAAAAGGACAGATGTCTGAACAATGAAGCATGTTATGTTGAAAAGTGGTACTAAAAATTATCTTCAAAAGTACATTGCTCTAAGTCACAGTTCAGCTATGAGTGTTCTTGTAAAAACCTACAGGCATAATTTTTGCATCGCAAAAAGTGGCCTTAGTATATATCCATAATAGTGAACAGTTATCATAACAATAACTAAATCTCAGAAAAAAATGCTAAGGTTATGAGACGTGACAGCGAAAAGCAAATGGGCCAGATTCTTTCATCAACGTTGACTTTTTAGTTATTATGATCATTGGCTTTTTGTTTTCCATGAAGATATTTCATAGAATCATAGAATGGTTCAGGTTGGAAGAGACCTTAGAGATCATCTTGTTCCAACCTTCCTGCCATGGGCAAGGACACCTCTCACTAGACCAGGTTGCCCAAAGCCCCATCCAGCCTGGCTTTGAATACTTCCAGGGAGAGGGCATCCACAACTTCTCTGGGCAACCTGTTCCAGTGTCTCACCATCCTCACAGTGAAGAATTTCTTCCTTATATCTAGTCTAAATCTACCCTCTTCCAGTTTACAGCCATTACCCCTTGTCCTGTCATTATCTATCCTTGTAAAAAGCCCCTCCCCAGCTTTCCTGTAGGCCCCTTCAGGTACTGGAAGGCTGCTATCAGGTCCCCCCGCAGCCTTCTCTTCTCCAGGCTGAAGAGTCCCAACTCTCTCAGCCTGTCCTCGTAGGGGAGGTGCTCCAGCCCTCTGATCATCCTCGTGGCCCTCCTCTGGACCCGCTCCAACAGCTCCACATCCTTCTTGTGTTGGGGGCCCCAGAACTGGACACAATACTCCAGGTGAGGTCTCACGAGAGCAGAGTAGAGGGGCAGAATCACCTCCCTCGACCTGCTGGCCACGCTTCTCTTGATGCAGCCCAGGATGCGGTGGGCCTTCTGGGCTGCAAGCGCACACTGCTGGCTCATGTTGAGTTTCTCGTCAACACACACCCCCAAGTCCCTCTCCTCAGGGCTACTCTCAAGCCATTCTCCGCCCAGCCTGTATGTGTACTTGGGATTGCTCCGACCCAGGTGCAGGACCTTGCACTTGGCTTTGTTGAACTTCATGAGGTTGGCATGGGCCCACCTCTCAAGCCTGTCCAGGTCCCTCTGGATGGCATCCCTTCCCTCTGGCGTGTCGACTGCACCACACAGCTTGGCATCATCTGCAAACTTGCTGAGGGTGCATTCGATCCCACTGTCCATGTCACCGACAAAGATGTTAAACAGCACTGGTCCCAGTACCGATCCCTGAGGAACACCACTTGTCACTGGTCTCCATTCAGACACTGAGCACTGGTCCCATATTTCCTTGGTACTGTACAACAAAACAAGTGATGAACCGAACCTGGTCTTGCATCTATGTACAAAGCCAAATTTTGTCACGTTTCCCTTTAAAAACAATACAGTGCAGTTCCTCTGAGATACTGCATCAGGGAAAAGTAGCATGACTCCTTTTGCACTTAGTTTCTTCTCTCTGAGAAACAGCTGCTGTGGCAAGTAAAATAAATAGCACTCAGCACTGGTGTCTGAGTTCCCTCTGTCTTCGTCCAGGGCACTGGTACAGAACAGACTCTTGTTCCACATCTTTCATATAGGAATCTCCTTCAAGACCTGAGGGCCTTCGAGAAATTGGTAGGACTTAGAGATCTGCAAGAGTGTATCTGTCTTTGGGAATTTTTTTTTTTTGGTCATATTGATGTGTCAAATTCCACGCTGTCTAAAACTGTGTATTGGCTCTACTGGTAAAGGGCACAGAAGTGGATGCTTACAAGGATTGCTTTTTTCAGCTAGTTGGCTGTTTTCAAGCTAGACTTCCACATTAGACAGCTTCTTATTGTCTTCTGCACTACTCTAAAAAACTGCATTACAAGAAAGGATCCATAAAGAACATTACACAGTTATATAATGAATCAACAGAATTTAATGTTGGAAAAAAAGTAAAATAAAATGACAAAGTACATTGTTGGCCATTTCAAAAATCTGTTAGTTGACAGTAAAACCATTTTAAAAAAATATTCAAGATTCTGTCATGTCACATCACCTTTTTCCTTGTCATTTCTTTCTGAACAGCTGGTTAATAGAAATGAATACAGCTTGCTAAGCATCTTAAAGAGCAATAAGGTGAAAAAAAAGGTCAAAAGATAAGGAGGAAAAAGGCTAGGGAATCATTAACCATGGACAAAAAGGAAGATTTGCTTTTTTCCCTGTCCAAATATGAAAAGGGTTGTATAGGTTACAGTTACACAGGTGAGAAAACAGTTGGACATAATGGAAATCATATTCTACAGATGCAAAAATATCTCTTGTATACACACAAATTAGAGAGGGGAGCAGAATGATATCCATGGTTTTGTGCTTAATATATTTTAAAGGAAACCTACCATTGTATTAATTCGAATTCTTGTACTGATTTATTTATTTAGCCCATGTGGTTGCATCGCCCAACAAAACAACTCAATGGGTTGTTTCTCCTCCTTTCATTCCCTTCTCTCAAAGATACAAGGTTAAATTTAAACATACAGATCTCAGTGAGCAATTTGCCTGAACAAGTAAAATAAACAAATAATCTTCCATTAAAACCATTTCTGAAATTATGTTAAAGATTTTTTTGACAATATTCTTGATTTGTGTCAGTTACAGCTTTTGCATCTTCAGCTGGCAGTTCATTAAATGAGGAAATCACACAGTCCATCACATCAAGCGTTTGACTGAAGGAATGAAAAATGGCAGGCTGTTATCACATCTGTTTATTATTATTTTAATGTGAAATCATCAGCTGCACTGACAAACAAAATTCATTGCTGGTTAACATGAAGAAGGTACAGCTTGTGAACAGCTCAATAGGAACATTTGGGGATCGTTCTTGCTGTCATTTGAATTAATGGGAACTTTGCCATTGAGTTCAATAGAAGCAACACCAGATCCTATACAGTGCACCTATAATTATGCTAATATCATTTGAAATTTCAGTGATAGAAATGAGCACAGTAATATTGGTTTAGCATAGGTAGAAAAATGATGACCCTTCTCCTGAGCTCCTAGAACTTCTGCTAATGAAATACATCTGCATCTACCTAAATATATATATATAAATATATACTCTTAACAGAACTTATATTCCAGAGCCTTCCAAAGACTTTTTTTTCAGAATGGTATTATCTGAGATGTAACACTAGATTGTAGTCATGAACATTTGAAATTTTGACTTCGCATATTCTGTCAAAGTCAACAGAAACACACTTTTCCAGAGAGATAATACCATTTGAGATGGAAAAACTGTTTTTCCCTTCCAGAATGTAGTGCTATTTCTTTAAAAGGTCTGACTTTGCTTTCTCTCAAGGACTAAAAAAAGCTAAGAATTGGCTGGTTGGCTTTTGAAGGTACAGGATTATCTGTATAAGACCTTATAAAATCATACCATATGCAATAAGGACAGGAATTTCCTAATGGTCACAAAGATGCAGAGGCAGATTACTGTATTTCACAGTGCTCACCTAGTCATGCACCTAGGGCTATTGTTTCTCTACCTCCAAAAGCTTAGGCTTTTCTCAATCAGTCTCTATGTTTTTATTTATTTTTTTAAACTATGCAAATACTGCCATAGCTAACCTCACACTCTTTTGCCGCATTCCTCCACATACACACTGATCCTCTTCATTCCTATTTCATACTCAGTTATTCCTGTGAATCCAGAAAGCACCAAATGTTTTTGGATATGTTTTAGGCCCTATGTATGGGCCAGTACAATAGCTAACTGCTGCTAGGTAATCACGAGAAAGTAGAGCTAGTTTCTAGGAGAAACATCTTTCTCTACAACAGGCAAGCAATAAGGTAGTCACACACCACTTCATGAGGCAGGTGAGATAAAAGGAATGAACAAAAAGTTACACCAAGTTTTTTTTTCCCCTCTTTCGAGTCCCACATAGACTGTAGTACAGGTAGCAAAACAGTTTAATCACTAATCTGCTTACTACTTCAAAGATACACAGGAGTATGAATAACTACAGAGAGATGCAGAACTGATATTTAAAGCAGAGCTTCATTTGTTTCTTCAAGTAAAATGTATTTGTAGACACAAATTAAAAGACTTCTTAGAAATAATATTTTAGTTAAATCAACCATAGCAGTTGCTAGCTAAAGCAAGAGGGAAGTTAGATTACTTGGATTTTATGACAGCTGTGTCTTCAAGAGTTTTTAAATCTGTACTATTGCCATTAAATTAATTCAAGATAAAAGTGCATTTTTCAAGTTGGATGAAATGAAAGGCTTTTTTGAATCGTAAATTGAATTCAATGACAGAAACTGGAGGTACTGTTCTGGATACTGGCTTAACTGATAGCTGCCAGTTTTTCTGTTCTTACTTAGGGCAACTCACTTTTGTATCGAGTTTCACTCCCTCTCCTCCTCAATTTAATGAAAAGATCAGATTTTTCTTTTAGAAATATGACTGAAAATATAGTACTGCCTGTATCTAGTCATTCATGTTCTCTTTTAAGAATTTCAGTTGGTTCTTTTCTGGCTTATGGTTACTCTCTAAAATATTCTACAGGCTCCTTTAAGGCAAAAAAAAACAAAAAAAAAAAACCAACTTTCCTGCTACATCAAAGGTAGTGGGTTAAAAATCATTTTAGAAGTACAATTAACTATTTTAGTATTTAGATTTTCATTCCTTAGATAGCTTATGATGTGATAATAATAATAAAAAAAACACTCATTTAGAAACAAACAAAAAGCAAGAAGTATGTAATTTAGAAGGGCTTTAAAAATAATATTACTTTCCAGCTGTGAAGACCTGGTCAGTTTTACTGTGCTAGGAATGGGAAGTCATAAGGAACTCATCTTTCACTAAAGAATAGCCAAATTAATGTGAGTAGAGCAGATGTCTCAGTAGATCAATAATGTCCCCTTGACAGTCACTAACATATGCCAAAACATAACATCAGAAAAACAATGAGAAACAAGACAATAAGCACCTGTTACACTACCCCAGTTTTATCGTTAAGGTGACACTTACCAAGCAGTTCAAGCTGAATACAAATCATCCAACAGAAAACTTGTATATTGTGCTTAAATATTTAGACGAATTTTAGAGGAAGAAAATTCCAAGACTACTTGAGAATTGCACCACTGTAGTGCATGGGAGGCACGGATTCAGTAGCAAGAAGAGAAATAACGTAGTATCTTGTTTGTAAGGGTTCAAAAACAATAGTATACTCAAGTATAGATTCAGTTCAAGTTAATGTGAGATTCTGTCACTCACATTATTCTAAGATCCTGATTCTGCTGCTGTTGCATTCGTTTTCCCTTTATTCATCAAACTTGCATGTTAATATGGGAAAAAAGGTAGAATACCATCAGGAGACAGGAGAATGTTTCTTGATAGAGATCTGAGCATGAGCAAGGACAGGTGATAAGAGGAAACCATAACAGCGAGTTGCTTAGAAGACAACACAAGAATTTTCATTTCTCCACAAGCGTCTATCACAGATATTAGCTATTTTTCCAACATCAGCAACACAACTCCATCTGGAAAACTATACTGGGCTTGCCAAAACTAAGTCAAACAAAGGTTCTGAACATTCATTATTGCTTATTTTTAGGAAAATGTTTCTAACATCATAATTTAATTTACAGAACTAATATCACTTAGGAACACAATGTAGAATTGCACGCTTGGAAAACAAACCTCTAGCTACTGAAGCCAAGCGTGTACTATAATTACAATGAACCTCCATGTTTATCAAGCCTAGGTTCATCACAAAGGACGAACAGAAGTCACGTACACTCCTCTACAACCATTTTGTCAAGTTCCTGGAGGTACATACAGCCCTTTATGGCCTGCTCAGCATCCCATGTCCTTGCTCCATCTCTGACCTTGCTCATTCTAAGGCCATCTTACCCCATGGATAAGGGGACAGCTCGCACTGCATCTCCCTGGCCCTGAAGAAGCAGCTAGCCCATTCTCCCTTTCAGATGTGTATCAGATTCTATATATACAATAATCCATGAACAAAAATATTAACTTCTTATTTGGTGTCTAGTTCATCCATGGTCAAAAAGGAACTTAGGCATTACTTATCACAGAACAACAGAAAAATGGGGTTTGAAGGAACCATGGGAGATCATCTACTTTTATTTACTTAGCCCCCAGCTAGAATAAATGATGCCTATTTATTTTTCAAGAATTGTTGATCTGAGCAGTTGTTAAAAACATCCAGAGGTGGAAGCTCCACTACTTTCAAAGAAATTTATGGCAGTGCTTCATTGACTTAACCATTTAAAAGTGTTTTCCAAGAGTGAAACATTCCAAATTTTCCAGAACTGCAATCCATCTCATTCATTTATTCTGGACTCCCTCCACTAGGCGATGGACTTCTGCAAGTACAATGCCCCGAAGCACAGTTGTGTAGGTGGTTAGTCTACCAGAGGCCTCAACTATTCCTGAGTTCAGGATTCCCACATGCATCTTGCTGGCTGTACTTCTGCTTTTTGCTTGTTTTTGCAGAGCTCTGTGAGCTCATATTCAGCTTTTCCTGAAAAACTGCTACCAGAGCAGCTGTCTTCATTTTTCATCCCTGCAGTAAATAATGCCTGCTTTATAACTTCACATGCTTTGCCACTTTGTCAAAATCACTTTGAATTCTAACCCCATCCTCCAGTATACGAGCATTTTCTCCTAGTTTTGGATCATAAGAAGATACAAATAAACTCACTCTCTATTCCATCACTGATATTGCTAATGAAAGGATCCTAGACAATGCATTGCATCAAATATAAGATTCATGACAGCTAGTGCTATGCTCCTCTATTCTATTTGACTTGCTTTCTATTTAACTTGCTCTAAAATTTTTCTGAGGGTTGATGTTCACTGATAACAATTGCCAGATTGTTCTCTTTGTTCCGCTTACAGTCAAGCACTGTGACTACCTTTTTTCCCCCCCAATTCTCTTGATATTGCGTCTCCTTCTGTAAGATCTAAGACATTATTATGAAGAGTTCTAGATGTGGACATGTATAGGGGTAACAATAAACTTCATGCCATACAACTGCACACAAGAGTGGTAGTGCAAACACAGCAGAAAGACCTGGAGTTCTCTGGTCTAAACATGAATTGTGAGATAGCCTGGGCTATGCCAACCTGGCATAACGTCATGCCTTTGTTGCAAAACTAATCATCAGGGAAGATCAAAATTGTTTAAATAAAAGGGGAAAAAAGTCATGCTGCAGCTGACAGCTGACACAGGACACATGCTGGGTCTGGAACATCATCTACTGCAGAACAAGGACTGTTGATGAAAAAACTTATTTCTAAATGTGAGGCTATTATTCATCTAACAAAAGTTACTAACAAAAGTTATTATTTGGAACGTTAATAAAGATGACCTCTTACAAACTATAAAAAAAAAATCAAAACAAGCAAAGAAATAAACCCCAAAAATCCAAACCAGAAAAACCTAAGCCCAAGCAAGCATGTTGTATTTTCAGCTAAGGGCTGCATATAGCTAGCAACATAACAGCCAATTAGTACACAGCAGTGAGATGAGGAAAAAAAAAAAAAAAATCACTAACAAAAACCTAGCAATCCCCCACACAACAGAAAACTCTGTGAGAGACTTGTTAATGGCACACGAGAGCAGCTGTGCAGTTCAGAAACTCACTAGGGAGCGAGCACAGGTGTACAAAGAAATACTGTCAGAACAACGAACCAGGGAATTCCTCCACATCTCTGTGTCAGTCCTAACAGCGGTATTAGTGTTTGTGTCTCTTCACAAGACAATTCACAAATCAATATGATTCAGAACTCAAATCCTGATGGTAACCTGCTAGCTCTTCTGCTAGCAAGCAAACTAGAAAGGGCTGCTAAGAGAACTATGATCAGGCTTCAGAGCTATATAGAACACTTAATAAAGTGGATGCCAAAAAGTGGTATTTAATGAATACGTATAAATTTAATCCAATAACGTGAATGACGGTTTTATTATATTTAATGCTATCATATCAAATTTAAGCTGCAAAATCTGGAAATTATTTATAAACTTGGAAAAAAAGGATTTGAACATTCGAAGATATGATCTAGATTTCCTTTGACGTGCAGTCTTTAAAAACAAACTAAAAAAATCCTTACCACATTTCGTATACTTCCAATCTATGTAAGTTGCTCCAAAAGTAATGCCTACTATTTATTCCCATGGAAGCTACAACAGATACAAAAAGCACAATAACACTATGCGATAGAGCAAATTCTCAGCTACAAAACACTACTTTTCACAGTCACCACCATTATCCAATTCATGCAGATGAACTGATCAAGACACTCTTCATTTCATGGCGTGACAGCTGTGCACAGCCATCCAGAACATTGCTCGTCTTTCACATCGCTCTTACCATTGCTGGAATGCACTACCCACCGCCTCTCTGTGCTCATGTCCTGTTTGGTCTCCACAGATGTTCAGCAAGCACTGATGAATGTCAATGGGTGCCACTGTTTGTGCAGGGAGGAGTTCAATGCCACACCTTTGCTTCACACACACTTCCATGTCAGATGCCATTGGGTCAGACTGTCCCTCTGCTGCCATTTGTCATACAGCAACAAAATGGAATGGAATATTTGTGGGAAGGTTCAGCCTCTACTGCCATACCACCAACACCCACCTCTGACATTGTGGGCCAACATAATAAAATAGGAGGCATTACTTTCACGGCAGCCCTTGTACAGGAATCAGCCCTCCTTGTTATCAGCAAAGTACATAACAGCATTCAGGATACATCACTGAAACCCCCTTCTTGTGCCTGCCCCCAAACTGAAGGCATTTAGAACAACAACTACAATTTGGCAACAAATCCCACATCCACTTAAGTCCCTGACAAAAGGTGTAATGATTGCAGTGCAGCCAGGATTTTACACCTTAGTTCTTGTTGTTCATATATCAGAGTAGATTTCCAGCTTTACTTTTAAACTTACTTACAATAGTAGTTAAATCAGAGTTTTACTATGGCGGTATCATCAGCAGAATGATAAATGATAGAGAAAGCAAAAGTTTATGCTTCAGTTAAAATAGTATATTCCTCAAACACTTATATCTGAATGCAATGCAAAAAACAGCAAGGTGACCTTGGTGAAACAGCCTTTAATGAATAAGAATTCTCTGATGATCAGCATACACACACTGCCTCACGAACATACCATAAAACCACTCAAAGGCATTTGTTTTCCTTTCAGTCTCTCTCAGATATTCAGTGTTTGTCTGCCATTCTCCATTTCTTGGAACGCACCGCACCATACCATTTCCTGTTTATTATAGGTTTTGCATTTCATTTTAGAAAAAAACAATAGTTTTTTCCAGCAATTTCTGAGGTCCTACCATATTCCACTATCATGCCTTTTATCTTTTGCTTTATAATTGCAAAAAGGAACACAAAAGAGAAGTTTGAAAATATCTGCCAGCACAGGCTGTTGCTGATGGAACACTGGGATGCTTTAGCGGTCTTTATTAACATCAATTATTAGTTTTTCATTTGATGTCCTTCTATGTTGGGGGCTGCACCAGCAGAAATTAAACAACAACTTATCCTTGGGGAATTAATGACCTCCTGGTGGCTGGATTGCAGTTGTGATTCTTAAGCAATGAGCAAAGATAAGAGAAAGGTGATCACAAGTGTCAAAGAAAACAGCCACTGCCTCATTCAATTCTGAACCTGCAGAGACTGTTTTAAATAGGATATGTGAAAAAGTTTACACAGGCCCTACAATCCTTCTGTAAGCAGAATCCTTTAACAAGTTACGGATAGGTCATTGGTTACATAAATGAACAGTTATTTTACTTATTTCCTTTTTGCACCCCATCTCATGACTTCTCCAGTCCATCATGACAAGTAAGGGGCCGTCAATTACAAGAGCAATCTCTGACACAGAAACACCTGCACAGACACCTGTGGAGAGCTACACTGCTGAACCAAGCTCTTGATGAATGGCCAGTTCAGTGATAAGGGGCTCATCTAGTGCCACACTCCTGTGCCACAGGAGAAAAAACCTTGCCAGACTGTTGCTGAAATCCCTTCAGAACAGGAAATAGAATGAAATATATGCAAGTTATTGCAGTGTTGCAGTGGCAGAATCTGCTGTAACTGAGGTTGCAAAGTACTTTACAAGCTAGTTCCCACTTTCACATCCTCATCTTAAAATATTCACCCCTTGGGCTTGACCTTTTCCAGGCTTCTTTGGTGAAAAACACACTTGTTGATATTAGACATTTGCAAATACACTTTCTACTGTTTTAAATTCTAAAAGAAACAATTTTAAGTCTTTGTTCTTCCTAGTGGCTACAGCAGGAGCGCTGAGCAGTCCCATCACCTCAGTCTCACTGTTGCTCAAGGCCTAGCCCTGATCACCTATGTGAAAGGTAACAATTTTTCCAAATAGGCTTTTAAGTCATAGCTTTCAACAGGGTCAGAATTTCACTCATTTAGAATATATCCTTTATTAAGTTTGTAGCAGAAGTATTTTAACAAATACTGGGAGTGTCTGAGTACTGTGCTGAGCATACATAAGGCATATTTGAAAGAAGAAGTAAGAGGGGCTCAGGCAGAGCACACAAACCTGAGGTCCTGGTCTCTGTAACACTCATCTGTTACGATGTCACCTTTAGTCTCTTAGATGTGGGTTCAACCTGTTTCCAGAATTCATTTTTTTCTTTAAATGAGGCAGCATTAAAATGACCTAAGTCCTTTTAAGCTGCTTAAGAACTTAACTTCTCTAAAGCCTCACACATTTCACATTATCTGAAATATCAGACTGCCTATATTAATTTAAAAATAAATAAAAACAACAGAAATTTCGTGGCTAAGTGGCCAAAAGACAGCATGATTTATGAATATCTTGTATTTACGTTTATATATCACGAAATGGGAACCTAGTCTGAAATTCAATCTCTTCAGGGACTTCAAATCTTAATAAGCTTTAAGAAATTGCATTAATTAATATCAAGGAAAGTGACTTTGGGTGCATGTAAACTTAATCATGACTACACTGTATAATACCCTCTAAGCCCCCAGTCTCTAAATTCATCTAGCACAGAGACTCGCCCTGGAAATCAAGGGAGGGAGAAAAAAACATGACTGCATCCAAACCTTGAGCTGAAAACATTTTTCAGGACCTGACATCACTTTGGAGGGTGCTATGGGAGAATTTTTATTACTGTTCCTGTATTTTCCCTTTGGAAACCGAGGAAAAGTTCTCTTGGGGATGCTATGTGTACCCATGACGGCAATGGGGGTCATTTCCACAAGCTAGGTAAACGGTTTCACAAACTCAAAAACACACAGCTCACAGCCCATAGGCTCTTCTGCACAGAGTACTTCTGCACCTCAATTGCTTTCCAAGGATACCTTTGTTTCTAAACTCAGCTTTTTGGAAAAGTACTTGACAAAGTGAAAAATTCTTTTATGGAAATGTTTTGTGAAAGCCTAAAGCTGAACTGGAAATGCATATTTTCCCCATGACGACAGCATGTTGTCCTAGCATCTGACCTCTGTACTGTTTGTATGATTCCTACAATGCCCCATAACTCAATCGTATCTCTCTCAGATAAAAAAAAAAAAAAAAAAAAAGGACTAAGGTAGAGAATACTCAGAAGCCAGGACCCCAGAACCATGTGATTATTTCAAACTTTTGGCTTTCTTCAAACCCTACAATGACCAGAAGCACTGAAGAGGGAACTGAGGTGCGAAGGGACAGACAGAGGTCAAGCCTAGAACATTTACCACAGCTCAGTTTCTGGGCATGGGGTTTGCAGGCCACAGGGAATCCAGATCAACAGCTCACAGTGTATGTGTGTCTTAGTTTCTAACAGAAGTTACGCTTCTCGTAGTGTCTAGTATGAATTTATCTTGTACCTCCGAGATACTGATAACATCCTGGCA
>WBMW01002378.1:39266-59448 GCA_013396635.1 Penelope pileata | reverse complement strand
TTTTTTTTTTTTTTTTATTGATCCAGTGAGCAGCTATGTTACATTTAAGTTTGATTAATAGCAAGGAATTGATTGAAAATCCAGAGGGAGAAAATTAATTGGAAAAACAGCTATTATAGCTACTACTTGAATTAATTGGAAGTTTCAATAAAATAAATAGGGATAATGGACTTCAAAAACCTCAAGTGTCTCTTGAAAATCAAAGTCGGTATAAGCAAGCTAAGATAGAGACGCTGAAGGCAGCAGTGGTAGATAGGCAGTGCTATGAAACAGGACTAACATAGCACCAAGAACTAGGAGTGACAGCATAATCAGAGGCATTAGAGAAGGCAATCCAGCCTCTGGTTCCTGCTGAATCCCAGGCTCTGCAATTGCCAGGAACTGCTATCTTGCATACAAGAAAGTTGTAAGTGATAATGTGATTGACAGCATCTGTCTTTTCAAGAGGCAGTATCTTCCAGTTCCCGCTAAGGCTTACCCTTAACATATGGGGGAAAAAAGCAATCTAATTGGCTGTGCTTCTCTTGAAATAGTCCTGAACAAACCATCGAGTGCAGACAAGCTGACTGTTCTTGTGAATAGCTACAGAAAAACTCAAACAGCTAAAAAATTACTAACAGAAGTGACTTAGTTTGCTTAAAGTTGAATCCTTTGCTGCTTCTGCTATCAATGACATGAGAAGTTGTACATTTTTGTACATGCACTTCAAAATCTGTCTTCATCTTACTCTGAAAACACATAGTAATACATTTAGAAGCTTATTCAAGGTAGGTATCTTAGTGAGTACAGAGCACACACCATTTTCACTAATCTGAGAGCCATATAGTTCCAAAATTAGCAAGATTTTACTTTTGTTATCAAATACACAAAGGGAAATTATGTGTATGTGAAGGGAACAGAGAAAGAAAAGTTAAGAGATATTTCTGGCTGAGCCAGGATCTCTTTGATCATCTGAAACAAGAATAGGATTCATAGAAATGTAACAAGCTCTAACATTATCACTAAGGATAATGGAGTAGTTTAAGTTCGTATGAAAAGAGACCAGAAAAGCTAGTGTGCAAAAGAAAAAAAAAAAAAGGTCTCACTGGAACAAGAAGTCAATAAAATGGATCCATAACTCTATTTGAACAATGAAAACAAAAGAATGTAAAAGAGAATGGAGACCAAATGACAGATTATAAAAAGGATAACCTATTAATTACTCTTTTCTTAAATCTTCACATGAAAGGCGAGTTGAGAAAAGCCACTTAATAGAATTAACTTAACAAGGACATTAAAAGAAGAAGCGGTGGAGAAAACATGATGAAAGAAGATACAGATCAGTGAAACGTGAGCATTGGAGCAGAGACTGTAAATATTTACTTCAGAATTTTTAGGAAATCAGCCATTGGAATTCTGAATATTAGTAGACTATTTATCAAAAACCTGTAAGAGAAGAACCAACCAACCAACCACAGCAACAAATTCTACAGCTTCTCGGGGCTAACAAAAAACCCACCAATTTAATAAATGTAAAGTGATGTAAAGATTTAAATATTATGTATGTGAGCTCCTTGAAGATAAGATAGTAAAACAACATATATTCATGTCAAGCCAATCTACTTTCCTTCTCTGACAAGCTAACTAGATAAAGAGGAAGTTGTACATATGATATATCCTGACTTTTAATTAAAGCTTCTGTCACTATTCCATATAATATTCTCATAAATAAGCTAAGGCAGGAGATGTAATCACCATCAGGTGGGTGGACAACTAGTCGAGAAGTTGCTCTCAGTGAACAATTATCAATGATTTGCTGTCAAATTGGAAGAGAAGTTCAAGTGGGACCAGAGAGGTGACTGTGAGGGCTGAGATCTACCAAGCATTTTTATCAGTTTCATGAGAACCAGCAGATGAGCAAATGTGATCATTAGATGAAGTGAGGAAAGGTTCTAAGAACATGGGAGGTTGAAATTAAAATTACTTTTAGATTAAGGGTTAAAATTTCAGCACCTAGTTGAATTTCAGTAAAGGCAAATGGAAAACAGCAATCAAACATACAACCATAACATACAGAATAACTGGAACAGAAAAATAGCAGCCAAGCAGGTAAAGATGCAGTAACTGTGCTCAGTGCAGCACCAGAGAGATCCAAGTAAGACAGTGTCCTTTTTTGACAACCACAGTTTAAGAGGGATGGAGATAAAAATTGCAGGGAACAGTAAAAAAATTATTAGAAAAAGAGTAAGAAAATATAACCTGCAAGCAAAGGTTCAAGCCACAGCATTTGCTTAGTTTAAAAAAGGGAAGATTGTGTAGTGATGCACTAACATTTTTCAAACATGCAAAAGCGTGTTATGGACAGAATGGCAATCTGCTTTACACAGTAGCCACCTCAGGACAGAGAAACAACCCTTATAATTTGCAAAAAAACACTCTCTAAACCACATAGAAACTTTTCATTTGTAAGGGTGGAAGAAACAAGGAATATTACGGAATTGTTTCTTAGGAAGTTTTTAAGACAAGACACATTCCTGTTCCAGCTTGTTTAGGTGTCCTGCCAGAGCTCAGATCCTGGATTAAATTACTCCTCAACTATTTCTCTTGTTTTCATCTATTTGAATCTGTCATTTGATATTGACCACTACAGACGAAGTAAGTATGAGAAAGTAATATATACCACAAGCAATATCAGAGATTTCTAAATTATTAACTGTTGATGAAGCCTCATGGTGCTTTTAATTTATTTGAATTATTGGGATAAATGCATTATGTTGGAGATGCCAGCAATAGCTCTAGACTTTCAAATGTTTCAATAACAAGTATGTACTTAAACAAATAGACAATTAATTGTTGGGAAGACTGTAATGGTAACTGTGTCTTTGAAAACCTTTGCTGGGAAGGTTGGTGTTGGACAAATCATTACTATATTTAATGGACTGTGGCACCCATCACTTTAAACTACAAAAAGGCTACAGATTTCATCTTTGACACTGCCTAAGATCCTGAGACAACTACTGGGACAATTTTCTCACAAATGAGTTATGTTACAAGTGCTCATATGCTTCTACACCCCTTCTGAATAACAACAGTTCTGCTCTGATGTCCAGGCAGCTGGGACAGGCTGACACTTTGTTAATGATACTAATTGCTCTAAAATCTTATGTGGACATCCAGTTCACATCTGTAACATTTCTGCAAGAATAAATACAGTTTCATTTACCGGAAAGCAATGACGTTTAGACAAAATAGGGCATACTGGTAGATAGACAATATGATGCAACATGAAATAAAAAGAAAAAACCTCTTAAAGATCATCAAAAGTTATAAAATCTTAAAAATCCTCAAAGCACTCCAATTTATGTAAAGTAGATTTAGTGCAGCTACAACTGAAAGGTCATCATCACTCGTAGGGAAATCACCAGAGACATTACTTATAATATAAATAAAGTGGGATTTCATTTTTAAATTACATCCTTCTGAAGATATATTGCTACTCTTAGGGGAGTGCTACATAAGGAGTATTACTTTGGCTCAGAATTTGCGTTGTTACCACAATCACAGCTCTATGTTTGAACAGATAAACAACCTGCATACCTCAAAGTCCTGAAGAACACTTGGTGCTTTTGCAGGCAGAACTGAGTTGAGTTGTTATTGTGCTCAAGTGAAAAAAAATAAGAGCTTTGTGATTTCTAACATTTCTCAAGCTGACAAGAAGAAAATCAGAAATTCATCAGCAGCCTTTATTGTTCTTTTAACTTTTTCTACCAAAAAACATTGTTCACTCTAAGTTTCTGTTTTTCATTTTCTATTATCTGCATCCTCAGTGAGCTCACTTGGAATTTAGGAACAGATTTTGAGAGACAGCCTTTGGGAATTAACTCTTGGGTTTTTTGGTTCTCAGTAGAGTTGCCGAAGCAGAGAAATTAATCAGAACATAGTTATATCATCAGAACCTTCCTTAGAGAGACAACAATTATTTCTCATATGAATGTGTAATAAAATGTCAAAATTTCACATAGAGTAAATAAGTTATTTTACTTGGGAACATGATTGTTTCTCTGGAAATGACAAATTCTTCTAGGGAATAAATACAATATTGTTAGTTTTTGTTTGATGTGATGATTTTATTGTTTATAAGACTCTGGCTTACAAACGCGTAAGAGGTCCCTATCTAGCTTCTTACTTTACTAGACTGCTTTTCCATCTCCCTGTGGATTTCAAGTATTAATTTTGTAATAGCCTAACTCAACCTTTTATAGAAATAAACAAGCAAACAAATAAATAAGGCAGCTATTAATGTGAGACAAGCAAGTCACATTAGTCATTGTGCCACTGCCAGACAAAATTCAAACAAGAATTTGGCTACATTTGAAATGAATGCTCATGCAGATTTACTCCGTTGTCCATTTTACCTGGTTATAGGTAATAGATAAATAAAAAGGTGTAATAGAATTGAATATAAAATTAAAGAAGTTCCTGAATGCCAGTGTTGTAAATTGTAGCTGATTTTCACAATTAAAACTATTACGATCCAACTGATATTCCAATTTTCCGTGACACTGAGTTAGTACTATTGTACTATGTCAAGGAAAAGGTATTGATAACATCTCAGTCTCTGCAATAGGAACCATCTATCAGCACTTACTGAATTACGCAACACAGATGTTTATCCAATTCAAGTTTTGAACAATTTGTTCCAATTTAGAGAGGTAAAAGAACACATAAAACTGACTGCAATAGAAAACTTGTCGTATCTTCCAAATACACTTTATTAAGAGAATGGAAGATTCAACTCAAGATGTTTGGTTTCATTTAGCTGGAGTATGGGGAAATAACGCTATCAGATTTTTCTGTTTTGTTTTAAATAAATAAAAGACATTAGAAATACATTTATAACTACTGATTTTACCAAGTATGTGAAATTATTCCATTGCCTATTACAACATAAATACTGATGACAGTCCTAGTAAAAGGTAATTAGCATATCCAGTGATCCATGAAGCACATAGCTTTCAGCATAGAGTTTGATTACCAAAGTCTTACACTAGGCTGGACATTATGTTGAGATTTATGAGAAAAATAAAGAATTATGGTCTTGAATGCACTTTTGGCACAAATATAATTTCTAGACTCCTAAGGCAGACTGAGAAACATAAAAGGTCTAAAGGATGGTATTCAGTAAAGCAATTCAAATCATATTTCTAGGCTGTAGTGTTGGAGGCTCTCACTGTCGCTAGCACAAGTTATTCTTTGTTTCCTTAGTTAACGCAGAAACTCTTCTAGTCCAACAGCAACAATTAATCCAATCCACACTGAAGATCTGTGTAGTAGATTTTGAGTACTCCTCATGTTCAAAGGCACGTCAATGTATATACTAGCACCAAGCTTTATATCCAGCAAGAAGAAGCCATTAAAATGAAACTGATCTCATAGAGTTTATGTTCGTATGTTTCATTGTGCATTTAGTTACTTCATACTCTATGTAAAAATAAAGTGTTTCAGAACATATGCTGGACAGCCTGACCTAGTGGGTGGCAACCCTGCCCGCGGCACAGGGGTTGGAACTTGATGATCTTTAAGGTCCCTTCCAACTTAAGCCATGCTACAATTCTATGATATTCTGAAATTCAGTTAGTGCAATCCACATTCCAATTCACATTTTAAGACCTTAATAGATTTAAATGGTAAATTTTCATGCTATTACTTTGGTCAAACTTTCAGTTGACTTTGTAGATGAAAAGATAATACAGAAAAGTAACAAAGGAACAAAATACGGTATTCATGAGACAAAGGTAAATATAATCTAAGTTGAATGCTGTATTCATGTGATAAAGGTAAGTACAATCTAAGCGGTTGCAGAACATACAGAAGAATCTGAAATACTGTGCAATTTCAATAATTAAAACTTTTTTTGTACTCTGAATTTGCTCCTGTATTCTTGAAGGTCAGAATTTACTGCTGCAGTAGAGTTTGAAGCAGCTAGGGTTGGATATTAAGGAACAGACTGCTTAAGTCAAAGACTGAAAGGGACAGTACAGTTCTGCACCAAGAATCTGTTGCTTCTGAAATAAACTTTTTCAACTTTTCTGGAATTACTTTAATTAGCCCTCAAATGTAAGTACCAAAAAAGTAAGAAAATATGTAAGAAAAAAGGAAGTGTTGTTTTCTTACATACCAGGAATAAAAAAAATGAAGCCAAAGTTTTACAATCTCTTCATTTCAAAAAGAAAGCATTTCTACTAAAATTGACAAATATGTTTTTAATAAAATTGTACTCACTCACGAAACAAGAAAAAGGCCAATCCAAGTAGATTAGAATAGATGTATTAAAAATTAGAGCTTTCATGAGAGCACAACCTCTACAGCCAAAAATATGTTTTCCTTTGATCTTGATCTATACATCTAATCACATTGGTGATCAGTCTTTGGAAACGAATGCTTTCTGTAAGTTTTTCCCCAAAATGAGATATATAATACACTCCATCCTATAGGAAAGCAAAATTTCTTTTTCAGTCATAAAGGCTTCAAACACAATAAAAAACTTTTAAAAAAATATAAAAAGACCCAACAAAATATTTCAAAAACATAAAAATATAAGTTCATAGTTGACTAAACAGAAGAAATTCAACTCCCACTAGAAAAAATATTGAACCTTGCATGCTGAGGATAAAATATTTTGGTCATGAATTAAAGTCTTTTTAAATTTAGAAATGAAAATGAAAACAATTAATCACATTTTAGCATTTCTGACTAGAAAGCCCAAAAAATACTCCAAAGACTCTCATAACAAAAGAAACATTAGTAGAAATGTGTACTTGAATAGCAGCATCTTTCTTTCCTCAGCTGGATATTATACCCTTTACAGCCACCTTAGTTAGAATGATGTTCCATAAGGCTTGATTTTCTGTGACTGAAACTACCATCAAAGCAGTGGGAGAAACTGCAGAATAGTAACGTTAAGTTGACAAAACAATATGTTGTATACTAACAACCAATGAAACATCAAAATTAATCCGATTACAAAAAAAGTGAAGTATTTTACAGTTGAGTTATATTGACTTTCGTAGCCGTCACTGGAAAAAATGCAAACTAGAAGCCTAAATCAAAGTTAGATCAAAGATAGAAATGAAAATATTTGGCCAAAATACACTTTTGATTTGAAAATCCAGATAAGAACTCCAGTTGTCTCAAGATTCTTGTTACCTGCATAATGCTTTCTGACACATATCTTGTTCTAAATGCCATCATCACATTTCTATTTCTTAATTGAAAAACAAAATAGGTATCTCTCAAAAACTACACGATCACAACAAGTTTTAGAAATGCACAGAGACTTAGTCCAAAAAAAAGAAAAGAAAAAGGCTCCACTAGGAGTCTTTGTGGATGATCCAAAGGAAGAACTGGGCAATCCAGACAGCAACAGGTCTGTGTCAGAGTGCTAGCTCAAAAGATCCAGGCCTTACAAGCACATTTGAAAGAAAACTTGAGCAGTTCTTGGGGGTGAGGATTCATCTGACCAAGAGCTGACACCTGCAGTGTTCTGTGACACCTGCTTCCGTCACAGCTGTTACAATCAATGAAGATTCATCTCAACCTGTAGATGTCTTAATCAGATGAGCAGACCTTTGTTGCGGGACAAAGTCAGGGGAAGGTGCAGAATATTATGGCTAAGGGTATGAAAAAAGATAAACTGAACAAACCCAGAATTTATGAACATGAAGAGAGAAGTAGCGAAAGAATGGAGGGGAGACGAATGAGAAAGAGCTTTACAGGACAGAACTGGAAACCAGGAGAGAGAAATAAGGAAAGAAATAAAGAAGACTAAGAAAGCTCCCTTGCTTGAAAAACAGAGTTAACAAATTCTATTTATTCAGATTGCTAATTGCTTGAATTATTCATTTTTTATAGAGTGCTATTCATGTTCTTGGCACTTAAGAAGGAAGCTGAGCCTCTGTATACGAGGAAGTCACAACCTTTTTTTACTTTTTTTTTGGATGAACATGATTAACCACTGGCTCACATAAACGAGGAAGACGCACTTTTCCACTTAGCTAAATCTGTCAGTCAGAAAGGTACTGAGATAACAGAAAACAGCACACTGCTTTAGTTCAGTCCCAGCACAGGAATTAGTGTTCATAGGATAGGGCTGTTCTTCTGATACATAAAAGTCTTAAAATCACCAGGAAGAAAAAAGAATCCACAGATAAACAGTGACAGAAAGCTGAGCTGGGATTACACCTTCCTAACTGCAATACTTTCTTCGATGACTGAAATAAATGAAATTCCTGCCCAGTTAAAGAAGGTAAAAATAAGGGCTTGGTAGTTAAGTCTTAGGAAGGATTCAAAAGGTGGTTTTGAAGGAGAAATATTAGGTTGCTTGTTGTAATTGAAGAAGGAGGCTGTTCCAGGCAATGTGAAAATACTGCAGAAATTAAAGGCTCTGCAAGGTGGGCAGTCGGTAATGTGCCCAGGGTTCTGGATGGGTGCATTTTAATTAAATCAAAGTAAACAAGTCACAGCAGGGCCAAGCGTGAGCCAAGCTGTAGGCAGGCTTGACAGAAGAGGTTTGAAGGTGAGTCTGAGGAAATCTGAAGTTACTGAGGAACAACAGAGAGAGAGAGAGAAGAGCTGGGTAATGTGCCTGGGGCAGAAAGAAGGACAGTAACTGTATCTGCCAGATGATGAATAGCCCACAGCAGTGAGAGCTGATGGGTGTGCAAGCTGGAGGAGAGACAGTATTACCTGTCGGTACATTCCTGAGATATATAACCCGTCCAGGACTTATTATCAATGGTGTTCATTGTTTGCATGTTTATCCAGTCTCTACACCAGACATCAACAACAAAATCACTTTTTGAATTATATTTTAAGGTTCACGTATGGGTCAATAGCCATATTTTGCATTTTAGAGCAAGCTGGTCCATTTCTTAATTCTGTCACAGGGTAACTGTATAGCAGGTGAGTAATGAACAGATACTTTTCAGAACAAGCTTAGGAACAAGTTTAGGAATGTCTGTAGAGATGACATAAAAAAGTTCCTCAGCTTTGCTCCCCAGGAATTCTACAGGTTGGGACATAAAATATAAACAAATTTATTTTATCTTATTTTTTTAAAGAGACCATTTACCTCTTTCATTAGAGGCAACCTGTTCTTTAGGAACTGTTTTATGTGACTAAAGAGAAGAGAAGCATAATACAACGGATGGGTGTAAAACAAATCTTCAGCCACAACTAACATTACAGAAGTGACTATTCTCAGCTGTTCCTCATTTTTTTTCCTCATTATATTTTCCTGGGATATTGGACTGATTAAAAAATAAATGGAAACCTTGTGAAAAACGTATGTTAGTAAGAAAAAGCACAGATCAGCAAAGTGGTAGAACAGTTGGCAAAATAGTTTTTCCCCCTAGATTTTAACTGTCATAATACAGGAAAATGTAAATATTCATACAACTTGAATGTTCAAGTAATCTAATAGTTGAACCTGTGACATGGTCTTATCTAAAATGAGAGCATCATTTTTTGTCCTAGAACAATTAAATCTATGACCACTCTTGGCCATTTAGATGCTCAGTTCACTGATTCACAGGCAAAATCACGGACTCAGCTGATTGCACAAAATAATTTCATATCCTTATGGAAAGTAGACTTATTATCAAATGCTGGAATACTCCCTGAATGCCATGTTTCAAGACATATTGAATAAAATTAATTGTAAAATGCTTTTACAATGAACAGTTAAATGGGAGGGTTTGGCAAGTCATTACCTGTTCATATTTTTCACCAAAGAGGTCTCATGCTAAATTATAAAAAATTATATTACACATATTAAGCTCAAAATTGATTACAATGATGAAAACGCCCATTTTTAATACATATGTTATGGCCGAATGTCTCTTGTATGAAAAACGGGCTTTGGCTGTTTTTGTAACAACAGAGACACCTGAAAGGAGCCTTTGTTCAACCGCAAATTAAACTTCATTCTCTGTGTTTACAATGTCTGAGTTAATCACTAGAGATGTCATGGGATATCTGTTTGTAGAATACGCACTTGTTTGATAACACAGAGGTAAGCATCCTGACTGTCAGTGAGTAACAGCAGCAATGTTCTCATGGAAAGCAGGCTTTTAAAATATGAGTTTGCATACAAAAAATATTTCATAAACAGGCTGTTTCAGATCTCTCTCTCTCTCTCTTTTTTTTTTTTTTACAAAGTCTTTCTTTGGCACTATTTTTTTTTAATTAACTTGATTACACAAATACAGCACAGATGAGATGCATACAAGCACTCTTGAAATTTGCAATACGCGGCCCTGAATCCCCATCCATGCCATTTCACTTTGCTTCAATGTAGTCATCAGTCTTAAATTTTTGACAATTAATGCTGACAACAATTACAAGCCTAGCCAATGCTGACTTTTCAATAGGAATTCAACGGCAGCTAAAGCAGTCCTACTGATCTGCAAAACAACCTTCCTTTCATCACAGCTGTCAAATAAATATACTTAATTCACCAAAAAATGACAGCATAAGCTTAAGTTACTTATAATTGAAGCAAAACGAAATCTTTAACTTGACCACTTAAGAAAAAGCATGTGCTCAACTGCAGACATCCAAATAAGTAATGTACTAACCTGTCTTCCATGACACTAACCAGCAATTTCACAGCTGAATTTTGTATCTAAAATTGCATCCACTGTTCTTGGTCCAAGGCCTGACAATCACGTCCTGAGGAATGTCTCCTGAGATCCTGCAGGAGATTGCTTTCTGTTCCTTGTGGCCAGTAGGTCAACAGCTGAATGCACAAGTGTCTGGTTATAATAATCTTTTGACTAACTCACAAGCCTAGCTTCTGTATAATGCTGCATCAGCAATATTTTTGCTGCTCACACAGCACTTTCTTCCTCTGTCTTGTTTTTTGTTGTTTTTATCTCTCTAGTTCTGGATTTTCTCCAAGAATAGACTATTTCACCTTCTTCTAGTAGAGGTGTCAATAGGTAGTCTGCTCATCCTCAGCTATTGAAATATTTATCTTAGGGTTATATATGCATTCCAGACACAGAGACAGAGCACATCAGCTTTTTTTTTTTTTTTTTTTCCCTCCTTCACAGCAGTGCTGTGCTTTCGGAATGGCCAAAGCCATTTCTGTATTCTGTAACTACTGAAACACTCCAGTCCCACCAGAGCTTGAATAGGGATGCCACAGTTGATCAAACAATTGCCAGGCTGTTGCAGATCTTCTGAGAGCTGCAGCAGTTTTCATTCATCATCACACACCCAAGTAATTGAACCTCCAGGGCAATTCTGTCAAGCATTGCATTTACAAGCATATGACACTTGCGGTGTTGTTATGACTTCAGTTCATGGACATTAAGGGAGAGGAGGCAGCAGAAAGAGGGAATGATTTGAAATACTTTTCAAAGTATTTAACTGTTTTCTGTACAAGAGATAAGAACTATATACTGGTCTCAATTTATTATTTTTGTGGTAAGTTTTCTCCCTGTCCACCCATCCAGTTATCTTAGCCCTTAAGTATACATCTGTAAAAACAACAAAAAGGTTAGTAATCAAAACAGTAAGTGTTAACAGTCTGTTATTTGATTTACACTTTGACAAAGATTACTTGGTAGAAATAAGATAAACAGGAAAGTACTGAGGGAAGACAGGGAATCCATTATTTTGCTTCTGTTTGGTCAGCTTTCTTTTGTACACAAGTTTGAAAAAAGAGAAAATGCAGAAATGGATTTGGATATCAAGCTTACCTAAGAAATTGAGATGTTTTGTTTCAGTATTATGTGTAATTCCTTCTATATGCTTAATTATAAAATTGACTTCTTTTCATTAACATCCTTATCCTTTTTTACTCAAAGAAAACAAAACTGAAAAACACCCCACTCTCTGAAGCTTTGATCTGCACTCAGACCGCAGCCCTTGAGCTTACCGTTGTCACTTGACGTAAACATCCAGGTGTGTTTTGAGGATCAAGGCTGTTTCACCATTCAGTGCAGTAAAATGGCAAGAGACACAAACTGACTTGAGTAAACAAAACATGCGGAAGAACAGTGTTATTTTCTTTTTCAGTTTCTCATATACATTGAAAACACAATATCACATGTGTAAGTGGTCAGAATTTGATTAGCCAGTCATTGCAGGAAGCCACTTGTTCTAGACTCAGTTTGAAATTAACCCCTGGGAAACAAGGAAGGTAGAACAGGGCAAGGCTAGTGTGAGGAGCATTCAGGAAACATTCCCTCAGCCAGGGCTGTGAATTGAAGCCATTCAGTGTGCACAGTGGCGTCAGCATCACACACAAAAGGAAGCTGCCTGTCAATAAGGAGAAGCCAAAATATACAGGTTGAACTCAGCATCATAAACTTCAGAAACCTACTAGCATCCAGCATACTAAGCTTCTCCTTTACATGTTCCAAGTACTATGCAGTAAAATTGCCATTGTAAATACTGAGGCATTATCCCTACTAATCCATTCCATGGTATCTCCAAAATGCGTTCTTTCTACACGTCTCCTAAATGTATTGGGATATATACCAAGATCATGGAATCATAGAATCATCAAGATTGGAAAAGACCTCTAAGATCATCTAGTCCAACTGTCCACCTACCACCAAGATTACCCACTAAACCATGTCCCTCAGTTCCGCATCCAGATGTACCTTGAGCACCTGCAGGGGCGGTGACTCAACCACCTCCCTGGGCAGCCTGTTCCAGTACCTGATCACTTTCTTGGATAAGTTTTTCCTAATATCTAACCTGAACCTCCCCTGGCACAACTTGAGGCCATTCCCTCTCGTCCTATCGTTAGCTATCTGGGAGAAGAGGCTGACCACCACCTCACCACAACCTCCCTTCAGGAAGCTGTAGAGAGCAATAAGGTCTCCCCTGAGCCTCCTCTTCTCCAGACTAAACAATCCCAGCTCCCTCAGCCACTCCTCATAAGACCTGTGCTCCAGACCCCTCACCGGCTTCACTGCCCTTCTCTGGACACACTCCAGGGCCTCAATGTCTTTCTTGTAGTGAGGGGCCCAAAACTGAACACAATACTCAAGGTGTGGCCTCACCAGAGGGCTGAGCACAGGGGGATGATCACCTCTCTGCTCCTGCTGGCCACACTATTTCTGATGCAGGCCACGATGCCACTGGCCTTCTTGGCCACCTGGGCACATTGCTGGCTCATGTTCAGCCAAGTGTCAATCAACACACCCAGGTCCTTTTCCTCGACACAGTCTCCCAGCCACTCTGCCCCAAGCCTATAGCATTGCATGGGGGTGTTGTGACCAAAGTGCAGGACCTGGTCATTTTGGCCAATTATTCACATCAACGTTTTTTTAATTGGAAAAAATGTAAGTAATAGCTTCAAGTTTTTAGTAATTTCTGTGAAAATGGAATAATACACTGAAACAGAGCACTTGCCTCCACCTAATTCCTTTGTTTCATATATATTCCTTACAAATGGAATCAAAAGAGGTTGATTAAGTTTTGTTACCATTTTTAATTAATGTGTTTACCTACATCTCTCTTGCATGGTTGGGGATAAACAACCATCAACTGTCTCAAAGAAAGAATGACTATATACACCACTGGTTAGGGTGGTCACAGAAGAGACACGTTCTACATGAGGCAATAATCCAGAGCAGAGCATTCATTTGGAAGGTTGGCTCTCAGCTTCAGCGTCCCTCTTCTGAACAAAGTGGAATAGGAACTGCAGGGTCTCTCACTTCTGAGTGCAAGTTTGTCAATCAACTATCCAGAACACTTATTTCACAGAACATTGGTAAGCACACTGTCATGTGAATTCTTGCACTTCAATGAAAAGTCTTCTCCACAAGACTGACCTTTTCTTTCAAAATGAAGTTCAACCTAAAATTTTGGTTCGCCCCTTTAAAAGTAGGTTTATTTATAGTTACTTCCCCTGAATGGGGAGAGATGCTGCACCAATTTTATTTCACCAATAATGCTGGCCAGTAGAAGATGCTTGGCAGACGTTCAGTACTGCCAGGAAGCTTAACTTATCTCTGCATATTACTTCTACAATAAATTATACAGCATTTATTAATCAGTGTATTGCCTGTTCAAACAAGAAACAAAATCCTCTACTGTGCATATACTAACGGTAGATAAAGCATGATACATTATGCTGCAAGGAAACAGAAAGACGAATGGTGTGAGAATTTAGGGCTCTAAATTCACAGTGAAAAAGGAGAGATGTTTACCACAGAGTGAAAAATGTTCTACAAGGAGATGGCGAGTTGAAGAGAACATCAAAGCTGTGAATATTATCATGCACTTATCTATTTCTAAGCCAGTAAGGAAGATACTGGCACTTCTTGGAATTGTCCTGCTGTGTTCCCGCATTTTAGTGTGAAAACAATTATCATTCATTTCTTCAAATTACGTTGAAGTGTTGCTTCTACTAAATGGTGTCATTTTCACTCCTCTGTACGTTTGATCAATTTTTAGATCATACAGTTTATTAAGCAGGTCTCTGTGAACTCAACCAAAATATATTAGACATTATTTGAAATTTATAGTTTAGTAACCTATCAACCACTATTAAAAACCAGTTCAAATATCCTGACCAGATCATATGTATTAGGTACTTTCAACTAGCTATATGTATTAGTTTCAGTCTCAGAGTCCTCTGTTGTCACAATCTTAGCCTATTCTATGGCACAGCCCTGTGTGATGCTACCACTCCCAATTAGAACATAAAATGGGACACTGACCTTTTATTAAATTTAAAAAAAAAACACCTCAAACATTTCCTGAAAGAACCTTTGTTAGTAAATCAGGCTATAAAACCATAAAATATCCTTATTTGGAATTCCTACATATTTTTTGCTAATAAACTGCAGTGTTTAATTGTACTGTTTACTCTGTTTACTGCCATAACTTTTAAACCTTAAAAGTCTTCCAAGTGTTGATTTCTATGGGTTTTTTAGTTCTCAGTTGGAACCACTTAATCCTCTTTCAAAAGATTTTTTTGGAGAAAATACCCTCTGACAAAACAGAAATACTGAATGTCTTGTAGGAGTGACTGTAATCTTTTCTTTAGCTGCAATCTTATATTTTATTTAATAGTGGATCAGCAGCAGTGCCCCAAAACACGATATGAAAGTTTACTGTATCTTTTTAATTGTAAGTAATTAACCTATGTCTCTAGAGTTTGTACTTTTTGATTACTCAACAGAAAATACAACTATTCACATGTTTATGGATAATCTCATCTTTAGTTATGGATGTAATTTAGGTTTTCTACAAAATGCTAGTTACTACTAGCCAAGCTGTAAGCGTTCTTTTATCAGAAAACCTTGTGATATGTCCACTGGGATAACACCTAATTAAACAGTTAGTATTTTGTTTCTGCTTCTGTTAGCATCCCACATTGGATCTTCCTCCGATTCTGTCTGCTATCTCCATCATTCTTGGAGACAGTAACAAATTGCCTACTTCCTTCCCCGGGAGTCAGAATGATTGATTTGTCAATGTCTTGTTAAAACTTACTGCAAAATAACCAAGATCTTGCAGAAGTCATAACATATCATCATATTCAAAGGCTGATCTTCCTAAAGGACAATGTTGGAAATACAGCACAGATGCAGACACAAAGCTTTCAGCCTTACCTGTCTTGTAAAAAAAAATACAGTGCAAAGTTCCAATTTCAAGCAAACTCATCATTTTAGTTTGGGATGCTTTGTCATTCACCCTATATCAAATCCCAAGCTTGTTAATGTGAAGTAATAATGGTGGAAAGGTGCTATGTAGCTGAGTAGAGCGTTTATGATTTTCTACAGGCATATTAAAATGCTATAATGGAGCAAATTCATTGTAGGTGTTTAACTTGCCATTCACTGGAGGACTGGAAAAAAAAGCACCAACAGAACAGAACGAGAATGGAGTCAGCCTTGGTCCATCTTTTGCCACCTCTTTCACCATACCCACAGCTGAGCTTTTCTGCTAGGTGCTGCTACTGTATCTGGTTCTCTGCAGTAAGAGAAAGGCGTATGTTTAATCTCCTTCCATGGTCTGTCTGCCATTACCTCACAACATAAGAACTTAAAGCTCAGCTGTATTTCTTCTGGAGATCACAAGCATGCTTCTTTCTCCTCAGACTATGGGTAATCTGAGATAATCATTAACCTTTTCAAAGTTAAAGGACACATAAGGCCTATGAAAATTCATAGATTGCATATTAATGTTTCAGCTTATTGTGACAATCCAGCACAAGGAAAACATCTTACGCAGTGCCCTACTAAACAGCATGCAGGTAGGTATTTCCCTCTCATTCCTTGTTGCTCTTGAGTACTCTTTTGTGACAGTTCGGAGGTTCTTTATGTTTCCATTATTCTACTCCGGTGCAAATCCCATCATCTAAAGCCTCACTTCTACTCCATACCAGGACCATCTCCTTTGGTAAACTGAGTTTGATTCCTTCCTTACCTCAAGTCCTCCATCAATCAGATATGCTGTTGCTTATTCACCAGACTTCAGGAATGCAGACTGGAAAACCAAGTTTACCCTAAGCAACATCTCTTGGTCTGTGGGTGCTACAGTTACGTCTCTGATCATCAAAGCTCAACATACCTCCATTACTAGTTCATTACTGTATTAAGAAATAATTTTTTATGTTACCTCTCATAGGGAAACTGTTGGTCAAGGCCTGAAGTTGTGATTGAGCACCTGGAGAAGGGGTGTGGCAGGCCTGAGGAGCAGGGGCAGATTGTTCGCACCTGTGCTCCCCTGGGACCAGAAGGGGTGGGCCCAGGGCAGGGTTGCTCTGGGCTCATTTAAGGGCCACGGAAGAGGAAAATGTACTTCTTTGAGAGCTGTAACTTATCAGGGGAGGTATTGCTTGGTTAAATGTTTGTTGTCACTAGTTGTGTGAGTTTCAACTTCTTTGTGTATGCTCATTGTTAGACCTTCTAGTGCTTTGTCTGGGATTGCTAAGAACTTGACTGAGATGATTTTGCTTGTATGTTTGCAAGGCACCTTTTTAAGATCGATATGGAGATACTCAGAAAANTATTTCACTGGCAGAGGAATGCGGAAGTGAGTTATGTCCTCGTCTCCGCTCAACACTGCCAGGATGTTATCAGTATCTCGGAGGTACAAGATAAATTCATACTGGACACTACGAGAAGCGTAACTTCTGCTAGAAACTAGGACACAAGTGTAAGCAAGTCTCATACTTAAGGCAGAGTTTGCTTTCAGACTAGACAGAGTATCTCTGGTATCAAGCATAATTCTTAAGTTACATATTGGTGTCATCAAAGAAATTCTAATGGAAAAGGTAGTCATAACAAGCTCTTTTCTATGAGTATTTTTACAACAGGAAATAAATTATTCCAAGAAATCCTCTCCAAGGCTGAGTTTAAACTCTCAGCAGCTGGCTAGCTAGAAAACATAACGCACATAAACCTTATGGTATCACGAATCAGATTTAGCTAACAGAAGAAAAGGACAGCATTTGAACTGCATGGACTTTCCTTATTCTTAAAATGCCTAGTGTGTTACCATAGGCCAAAAAGTAGAAAATTTTGGCTTAGCTTCAGAACTGCTCTCCAGCTTCTCTGTGTTGTTTTTGTGACACAAGGCAAATATTGAAGTGCTTAAACAATCAGCTGCTTCACTACTGCCAGGAAAATGCTAATCTGTATCTCTAGCACAAAAGATTTTTAAAGCAATTGTATACAATAAAGACAAAAAAAAAAAGAGAAAAGGAGAGAAAGGGGGGAAAAAAAAGAGAAAAGGTAAGAGAAAACACCCATGTTCTTCATTGCACTAAGGGTATTAATTTTCGTCTGTATTGGTATGATGATTACTGACGGAAAGGTGAAAGTAAAATCTCTATACTGTGGTTTATGGCCATACAGAAAAGTTCACTGACAATAATTTAGAGCCTTATTTCTGTTCATGAAATCCATAATTTACAATACCCTACTTCAGGAATGCTGTTCCACTGCAGTTTTTTGCTTCTTTTGTTAAAGCACATCGAAGACTGTTGAGATGGAATTACCTCAGCACTAAGTTATGTAGATGAGAAGCACTTTAAGAAGTTTCTTTTCAGAATGGGTTCAGATTTGCAAACAGACATTCAGTTCTCAAAAAGGACACTGTTATGTTGTACTTGACAGACAAAAAATGCAATGTCATTATAAAAATACCACACACTTACAATATGAAAACCTCAAGAGCTTACTATCTGTACATATTCTGAAAGATAAATGATTTCTAAGTTTTAATAATCAGTCCATCTCATAAAGGAAGCTGATAATGGGCATTAGTGAAACTGAGTGCAGCACTCAAGTTTTCTAATTAAAAAGTGAGTGTATTCTAAGAAGTAAAAAAAGTATTAGTTTTTGCTATTGAGGAAACTGAGTTGTAAGAAAAGAATCCACACTGACTGAAGTTTCAGTTCTGTTGTGTGGAGTTAAAGCTGCAAAACTAGTGGTGGAGTAGGAACTCACTGAAGAGGTGTCTTTTGATGCAACTAAAAACAAAGCTTTTAAGAAACTGGAACAATATCATATCCAAATTTTACAGAAATATTTTTTTAGAGACAAGCAATGAAGAGTGTGTCTAACATTCAAATGCACAAGCTAATTCTTACTAACACAGCTGTTGCCATCACATTATTCAACATTTTCATGGAGGGTCAGTCAGCAGACACAAAAAGGATTTCCAACTACATATCCAAAGCTGTTTTTTGTCACATATTATTACGGACAAATGTCGGCTTTAATATTTCATAAGGTGTGTGACCATTTCAGTGATTAAATGTGTCATGAAAGCTGATGGAAAATAATCGGCAAGTACAGAAGTTTAACTCATTCTGCTTGAAGCTTTTTGCTGTGAAAGTCCTTGCTCTTTCTCTACATAATACTTCCACTAATCTCAGTTGTAGCTCTGCAAAGAGTAAGAGCTCAGGATTTTCATACTCATTGAGGTGAACGTTGCCAGAAGTTATCTAAGATTTATGCAAACACACTCTACCAGTCAGCATTCCTTCTGCATGGAAGTCTCATTTAAATTAATGCAGTTCTTGGCTTAAGGAAAGAATTTCTTTTCCTAGCACGCTGTTTCTTAACTTTTCAGATTGATGATGCAGAATCAAAGAAAAAATCATTCATGATCAGCTCTGTTGGATTGCAATGCATATATAGGTGTAATAAAAATCATATCATTCATTTGGATATGGGTTCAAAAGTTTGGAAATATTCAGTCTTGAAGGTCACAGGGTATGGTGATAGGAAGGAAGTTTTCCTTTGCTTTCTTTTACAGTTGTACTTCTCAAACCTTATGGCAATTGATCCTTTTAATGTTTTTACCCCTAATAGTAACTTCTTTTCCATACAGAAAATCCCATGATACTGTACAGCATTTTTTTTGCATCTCCCTGGTGTTCAACTGCTAGAGATAGCTTCACTTTTCACTGAAGAAGGCAAATATATAGACATTTCCACTGTAGCACAAGGTTCTACAATCTGATTTTGATCTGCAAGCTAAGACAGGTCTAGCTTTCCTTACCAAACAGCTGTCTGCAGAGGCCAGACTGCCCCTCTGAGTATGCTCTGAGCTTGGGACTAAGGCACAGAGGCAGGGAGTGATGTAGTGAACATCAACGCTTGCAGTATGTCCTCTCCAAGTTGTGCAGTGTAGAACTTCAGGTTTACCCATAAGATCTGTTGCTTCAACTTCACTCAGTCAAATTCTTGGTGACTTAAATAAGAAAGGAATATTGAAACATGTCCCCTTCAAAAACATCTGTGTGCTTTGATAAAAATCCATCACATTTCTTTTCCTATGAAGGCACACAAGTATCCTTCTAACTTATAAAGCAAGCTAGAAGCTGCAGGCAATATTCAGGAGCCATTGCTGTTCAACTTAAAGAGGTCAGCTATGTTTATGTACAAAGGAGTATTACATTTAAAAAAAAAATACACAAACTCTAAGCATTGCAGACCATCAAAATTAGAAGCAAAGGGAAAGAAGACCATCTTCAAGCACAGATAGTTCACACTATGTGAGATAAACATTCTCATTTATGATGTATTGTTCCAAAATAACATCTTTAAGAGAAATGTGCTACTGCAGAAATTAACATACAGCAAGAACGCCTGACAAATACCAACAATCACTCAGCATGGATTCACCAAGGGGAAATTGTGTTTGACCAACCTGGTAC